>JAUTBT010042600.1:0-17018 GCA_032361225.1 Lepetodrilus schrolli | reverse complement strand
TCACTTATATCACGACTTGTCAGTTTAGGGCAGGAGGAAACCCGCAACATCTGTAGCACTGAATGTTGCAGTAAACCGGCTGGTACTGACAAGACCAAGGATGGATGATAACTGCATTGCCACTCTACAGACATCACATCCTATCAATATCGCGTCAGAAAGCTAACTTTTGCGAACATTGATGCCGGGCCCCCCCGGGCGGGATATGAACCTGGAACATTTGGCTCAGAAGTCCAACTGTTCTACCACTGCGCTACCACCCGCCCCCGATGACTGTTACCCTGGAACCACAGGAATGTCCAGTTGCACATAATGATCACAGCACTACGATTGGTTGGTTGGTTGATTTGGGGTTTAAAGCCACTTTGCTTTTACTGGAATTGGGATTACTGGAATGACTTTTGCAGAGAGATATTTTGAACACATCCAACACAATGATGGTATTTTCTATCATGTCTATGCTTCCGTCGTCATTCTTGATTAAGAGCCAATTCTGTATTAATATTCAATCCACACTACACAACTAAAAACATCTGATTTCCAATTGTTCAACTGCCCTGGAAAGCATGGGCATATATTGATCGCCATCCACCAATGTCATTTAAATCAAGGTTACACATATACGTGAAGAAAATGACCTATTGGCCAACAATAGAAGTAATACAAATGTCAGAATGGCAATATTCCAAACATGTTTCAAGCTTACCCTGTTGACCAGCGTGTTCTCAATAAAGGCAGTCTCCTCAGGAACATCCACATCATGCAGAATACAGAGTTCTGTCAGGAGAATCTTCACTTGCTGTAAGATCTACAAACACAAAATGCACTGAGACACATCTGGAGCAGGACCACGGAACGATGGACTTAGTATAGTAAGTAATATAATAATAGTTATGATTTGAGAATATGATCAACAGAACCATTAGACTATCCATGGTCTCAGAGGGTTAAATCAATATTAAATCAATATTATATAACTTATATTGATTGGTATTATATGTATATGAAAGGAGCTCCTGAAATCCTGTTCTCCAGGCCCCCGTTTCACAACGACATCCTAAATTTAGGAGCTCCTAACTTTATGACCCAGTTTATCACCTCCTAAGTTAGATGCCGATTAAAGAAGGGATAAGATTTGTGTCGTCGTCGTGAAACACTTGTTACGAGGTGACTACTCTTAGGAGCTCCTAAATAGTTAGGATGCCGCTGTGAAACGGGGGCCAGTAATCTAGACTTGCTTAACTGCTCTAGGGGCATATTTTGAATAGGAGGATATTGGCGAGAACAGGGTGTGACACAGACTACAGAACCATGAACATGCTGGAGTTTTTAACTGTTTACTGTCAGCATGGTTATTACCCATATAATGTCAGACATTTCATGGTGATGTGTTCAAAGTGGGAGGAGAACTCATAGCCACTACAAGCTGCAATATCACTCATGAGACTTTGCTTGTGCAATAACATGTAAATTGACAACATACTGCCCAGACCCCACCCACCAAATCAAAATTGTCAAAACTATATTATCATCCACCAGAGTTGACCTTCGCCTACCAGGGCCCTCTTGTACAAAATGGAGTAACTCTGTGGTTATGTGAACTCTGGGTCTACGTGAACTTTTAACCTCAGGGCTGTACATTAGCTTGTTGAGGCACTTGTCCTTGCATCTTGTGGGACATGAAACTACTTGCCAATGAAAATATGTTCCTGGTCCACAGAACCAGAAAGTTCAAAAAGTTGCTGGTCCTGCTGAAAACTTACTGGTCCTGTTTTGTATTTGTGTAATATTTCAACAAATTAATAATCATAATTGTCAAAATTCTTAATCAAATTGGAAATGAGGTATTTCATGGCATTAGTAATGTATTTTGTATAACATTCCCAGTCAGTTGCTACACTAAGTCTCTTTACACATAAGCACAGACATTTATTTTATTTTCATTTCTTCTTTTTTTTAAATTGGGGTTTAGAGTCGCTTTCAAGATTCTTTCACTTATATCACGACTTGTCAGTTTAGGGCAGGAGGAAACCCGCAACACCTGTAGCACTGAATGTTGCAATAAACCTGAGAGCACTGGCTGGTACTGACAAGACCAAGGATGATAAGTGCATTGCCACGCTACAGACATCGCATCGTATCAATATTGCGTCAGAAAGGTAACTTTCGCGAACATTGATGCCGGGCTCTTGGGGTGGGATTTGAACCTGGAACCTTGGCTCTGAACTACCACCTGCCCCATAGATGTTTAGGTGGTCCACATTTTTATTCTGAATCTGATACAGCTGAAAAGTCTGAAAAGGTGGAGATCACTCTATTCATCGATTTGCTGAGCTGGGGATAGGGATATGGTTAAAGATTAGCACAGACATATAGATTTGCATCTAACAACTACATAATCATTGTGTTTGTTATGATAACTTTTTTTTATTCATAGCTGGCCACCCGCTGTTACGTAAATTATGATGTCGCTGAAGAAAGTACTATGGATTAATTACCACAAAAATGGTCATCAAAATTGATATATTTCATTGCAAAATTGCACCCTAGATGTCTGTGGAATCATGAAATACATTTGCGATTCGGCCACATTTATTAATAAAAGGGAAGGGGCCCCTGATCTCCAGTTCAAATGAAAAATTGCAGGCTATAATATTTTATAGTAGATGCTTTGTCGATACAAACCCCAAGTGTCTGTTTATTTTTGTTAGCTATCACTATGAAACACATTCTCTACTTGTACTGTAACTCAAATAACTCGGGTTTAGTGTGTGATTTTATCGTCTAACGTAATTTAAACTTAGCAAATGAATTTGCACATTGCGTGATTAATAGTGCTTGCGGCAATGATGACCTGTACGAATATACTCGGGCCGCAGGACCAGTAACTTAATTTTCTTGTCAACCCAACCTCAAACCAGTCGGTCATGAACCGAGGGGCCGTCATTAATTTCGAACCCTGACCAAAACTATTCAGGAGATTCATAAAAAAATTGTATCACACAGAAGTAAGTTTATTACACTACCAACCCTGACATGAAAATAACTTGATCACAATGTGTTTACCATCAGTTTAGACTATACGGCATGTCCATAAATGCATACAATATTATGAATACAAAGCCTGGACTACTTGACACCCTGTTCAAGCATATTTACAAATAATTATTCCCTTGGATTCAACAAAAGAAATACGACTTTAAAATAATCAAGGAATGGTGAATTAAAACTTGTTTTTAAAAGAATAAATTGCGCTAATGTTTATAAAGTCATTCAAAGCTTGATCGTGTAACTTGACGACGTGCAATTTTGACATCTTGGTACGATCAACGTCATCTGTTAGTTGACATGACATCACTTGTGGCATTATCTTATATAATTATGACCACGTAACCAATCACGAAATGTAAAAGTAGTACCACCACATATATATAACGCAAAAGTGGTATTACACTAGTTAGAAAACTCGGATCAGTAATAATATGGGTGATATCTCACCGGTTAGTGTAATAAATAGTAATCATAAAACTGAAAGAATCAGAAAGTTAACCATTCATGATGTGTCCCTGTGCCAGGATAGAACTGGGGAACTTTGGCTTCTAAATCTGATGGTACTGTATTGCATTGCACTACTACCAATCCCCCAGCTTTCACTTCTAGCTTGTTATTCATAACACTGTATCAGTGTGCATATTCTGTCTAAAGCAATTCTGTCCGCGTGTCTCATACACTCGACAATGAATGAATGAGTTAGTGCTTTACGTTGCATTAGGAACAGTTCACTCACACCGCACACGCAACACATTGAACAATATTTCACTTTATTTGAAGAATGATCGTGTCACATGCGGAGTTAAAACTTGTCTCAATGGTCATAGATTTGCATTTAATTTGTCACTTTTCCAAAATATAAAATGATATCTGTGATCGGTCATACATTGGCTCAGTTGATTTGAAAGTCCTACCACCACCCAGCGATCCAAGGTAAGTAAACTGTGTTGCATATGACTGAATGCTTAACTCACATTTGGACTCGCGTGAAAAACCTGACTTGAGCATGTAATAATAACTAGTCAGGGTATTATTGTATCTCGTAGCTCTCATCAACTACGACTGTGAGACCATAGCTCTCTTTAAGTGCCTGGTCGCCATGTATGAGACATCGCTACGACAGTAGATAGATAGATACGAGAGCTTTAAAAAAATACCCAGCCGTGTACAGATATATATTTATATGGGTGTGTTGGTAAATACCTACAGCAAGTACAACGTCCAATAATATACATCTATGAAAGAAATTCCCCGAGTTGGTTGTATTTCAGGATGAGAACCTATGTTGCTGTAATTCAAATAATAGTAATAATCTTATATGGACGATCAGTACACCCTGAAACTTCAGTCAAATTGATTTATGTTAATTGGGTGCAGAGACTTTTGCGACAAACAGGTAACCCCAATTAATGATAACTTTACATTGAATTTGTCTGGGGTGGTATCTGTTAACTTCTCTATCACAGAGGTAATGATGACTTCCTCGGAATCACTGAACCAGATCGGGGCAGCCTGAGGGTATGTCTCCTGAAACAAACCAATATTATTATTAAAATTATCTCTTTTTTCTCTCTCCAATATCCACAATTCTAACTTAGTACATTGTGAGAACAAAGGTGAAGACTGTACTTTATCAAAGGTTATGGTAAAGTGAGTTAACAACATGCTAATGACGTCGTGTGCCCTTACTTTAACAACCTTGTTAGTAATGACTACAAACACTGCGACAAGCTGGTGACATAAATACAATACATCACAGTGGCATGACGTCATGTCTGGGGCAACACCAAGTTAATCGAACACCTAGTTAACAGACGGTTGATGAATTTTGTATATACGTTCATTTTTTTCAATAAATGTGTGCATTGTTAGAATCAGCGTTAGAAATTAATGCTTGCCTGTGCACCCAAGGCTAGTGAAATTGCCGTTGGGCTATCAGTCCATTTCAATTATCTGTCATTAACATCGTGACTATAATAAATTTGTTTTTATTTCCAGCTGGCTTGGTTTCATCATTAACAATATTCTAAGTGGTGTCTGGTAGAGGGTACTGACAGGATGAATTGTGAGATCGGTTTGACATTTATTTCACATTGTAGTTCCTTGCTTCAAAATGTTTATCACTTCATGTCATTTACGAATATTCATGATATATTTATATTTATATTTATATATATATATATATACACACACCCACACCATTTTACTGACTATACCAAATGACAATCAAAAACCTTTTTTTTTTAAACATAAAGGTGTATGATGTAAAGTCATCAAGACATACTTGTAGATAACAAGTATATATTTTCGGTAGTATAATAGGTTCACACGGCCTGAATAGTTTGAAATACATGAAATTCGAATCGTTGACACTGACAAAGAGTGTGTTGTCAACTCGATCTCATTCCTACCCTGACATCACTTCCGCTTTATTATCGCGAACAAAACTAATATATCAAAATGCGTAAATGCCACCAAACTGTATGCAGTGGTTTTGATGACTATTTGTGAAGAACATCATGAAAAAGAAACGGTACAAAACATGACAGTATACCGTAATATTTGCTTGAATGTCGTAGTAATTGCCATTTCTTCCGATGAATCGACATGACAGTTCGTCCAGAGTTGCAGATCGAATCTGGAATCTCACGTGGTCTTTCGGAAAGGAAGTCTCTAAAAGTTTGATATCTTGCTTTAAATTAGCTAGACACGCCATTTTCGGTAATAACTGGCACCCTATTCGGGCACCAGTTTATGTTTACCGAGAAGGTATCTCACTTCACAGAGTTGGTTGCCTTCATGGCGTGCGCGCATGCGCAACTGAGGACTATGGTCGTTTCTATTTCCATATACTTCCTGTTATCGGATTTTATAGTTTGTTTCAAAGTTTAGCTGTACACGTTTAGCTGTTTTTTCCCTCTTTCTTCTTCTTTTCTAATGTTGGGGTTTAGAGCCGCTATCAAGATTATTTCACTTGTATCACGGCTTGTCAAGTTTAGTGCAGACGGAAACCCGCAACACCAGTATCGCTGAATATTGTAGTAAACCTGCGAGCACCAGCTGGTACTAACAGACCAGCTGCATTTGGCCACGGGACAGACATCGAATCCCATCAGTAGATATACTGGTAATATTAGAAACCATGGAAAATACACTACAATGTTAGTGGTAGTTTGGCGAGTATACAATTATGTTTTACATTAATAATGCTACTGCGAGACAAATGTGCTAAATAGATGTAAAGTCATAGCGTGTATCTATCCAGTGGGTCAACATTCAAACCTGATTCATTGATATATCTATAAACTGTCACTTGAACCACAGGTGTTCAGTGATAGAATAGTAAAACAAAATAATTAAAAGATACATTAAAAAAAATAATATAGCTAGTCTAGATCAACAACAAAAAAGAAGAAGAAAGTAATTAATGGTCCCTCAACAAGACTGAAATATAAAATGTGCATATGATCCATATCTATTTTATTGTCAAGCTCTGTAGTTGTCTTAATGGTAGCATGTCATGCTCCCCGTCGGAGCAGTTCTTACTATAAATACCTCTGAATTAAATCGTATCTCTGATAACCATGAACGAAGTTATTGAAATTCAAAAAAAAATGCAATAAATCATCCTAGTTGTGTAGACGGAAGTTCAAGGACTCAATACACATTCTCTCATCTGGTTTGTTAAAAATAATAGTAAATCGTCTTGAGTGAAATTCAAAGCATTGCTGTCTGTTACACATCGTATTTTGAATGAACTGTTTCGCGTGCACTGTCAGAATACAATGTTTAGCTTTGAATTCCCCGCAAGACTACTTAGTATTTAATATTTATTTTTAACCAACCAGAAGGGAGAACGTGCATTGAGTCCTTGAACTTCCGTCTACACACCTAGGATGATTTATTATTATTATTAAAACAAAATTAATTTCAATAACTTCGTTCATGGTTATCAGAGATACGATTTAATTCAGAGGTATTAATAGTAAAAACTACTCCCACTGGGAGCATGGAATGGTACCATTAAGACAACTACAGAGCTTGACAATAAAATAGATATGCACATTTAAAAGTTCAGTCCTGTGTTGAGGTACAATCAAGTGTCCTCCCTTGTTATAAATATTCGATTGCGAGGCGAGGCTGACCTAGACTGGTAGCATGTCTCCTTTATATTTTTATTTTTATTTGTTTACATAAATTACTTTCTTCTTTCTTTTTAGATCTAGAATATCTATAATATTTTTTTTAAATGTAATATTTTTTTAAAAACTATTCTATCACCGAACCCCTGTGAATTGAACATCGTAACCATAGTTGCTTGAAGAAGGCCTAATACGAAAAGGTAATCTCGGCTAGATTACTTTCAATGCGTAGGCCTATATTGGCTTATTATTCTCTAAATACAACAACATAATTCAAAATTGAGGTGTGTACGAAATTAAAATCAAGATAATAAGATCAAATAATTATGTTGGCTAGCAAATGGACGGTCAAACCAAAAATATAATGATTTTTTTTGAAGTCTATTTAGTAGTATTTACTAACAAAATACAACTAAATACTTTACTGGTTGGATGAGGTTGCCCCCCTTTGACCACGTTCGGAAGGAGAACATAATGCAGTCCATGTAGCTATGTGCATCATGTACCTGTACCAGGCATTACAAACAGTGTGTACCTGAATATATTCCCAAACTCTATCCGGACTGAAACAAAGGCCTATTGTCTAACTCGCGATCTACATTAATACAATCTAGTCCATATAACATGTCGTCTTCTCGTATGTTATGATAGCATACCGTGCCCATATACATCAATCTGGACACAATCATATTTAATAGTATACACGCATATCAATGATACTTTAATAATATCCTATGTTTAGGCCTACCGCTGCAGTAAATTGCATGTGTATTATTGCACCATTACACAATCGATTACGCCATTCGGTAGTCGTTATTTAATTATGGTTTCATAAATAAATGCTATCGCTGTGTGCATGCGTATGCATTGTATGTATACTAGTGTAAATAATGCATACTGTACTTTCATATACACTCAGCAAAATTACTTAAGGGCCAGGAGCTTTTTTTGATATATAAATTTAGCTTTATATAATTTTAACAACGAAGAATTTCCAAACGTCTACAGGATCCAGATACTTTTCAAGCACTTTCAGCATCATATATGAAGAAGAATGGCACCAGGTTCCACAAGGCGAGTTCCTGCCGGCCCTTAATGAATTTTATACATACATGTATAGCTGTAGGTCATCATCTGACCTCTCGTTTGCGAATGTGGCCGTAGGCCTATATATGTTTTGCTGTGCACTATACTGTAATAGGTATGCATGTAGATCTTTGGGGTGGATACAGTAATTTGAAATTGTTGGGGTGCAGAATTGTTTTGTAGAAAGTTGTGAATGAACTATTTCCCATCCGTTCTACCGACAACACTACCCATGCATAATATTGAAGTAAACACGTGCCAGTTTAAATCCAGAGAGATTGTGTCATTACTTTTTCTTTTAATTGTCAGTCCAAAGCATACACACACACACACACACACACACACACACACACACACACACACACACACAGAGAAATATCCTTCATATTACATGTTAATATTAATGTACTAAGGTAAGATGCATATTTCAATTAGGTATGAACATTGAAATGTCGATGGCCTATGCTGTTATTAGTTTTTTAGTTTCTACTGGATCCGATGGTGGCACGCTCTCGGAAAATATCTGCATAATGAATTACGATTTCCTAGTATCTACAGAACAAAACTTATCATTTTTATCACCCGTTATCTGGGTGACATGCTCCCGAAAATTTCGAAATGTAGGCATAACAATGTACGATTTTCTCGTATTTATAGAGAGAAAATAATTATATCTAGTGTGGTCTGGAAGTTATGGTCCCCGAAATTTCGAAATGTGGGTATTATAAAATGCGATTTCCTGGCATCGGAAATGATATTGACGGATTTTAGCACCTAAATTTTAGCACCGGAAATTTTGAAATATAAGCATAATGAAATACCAATTCCTGGTGTCTACTGAACAAAAAACACAATCAATGCTATCTGGTGTGGTATTGACGGGGTTATATTTCACTGCACATTTGCCTCTGTAGTTAAAGGGTGACATATAGATAGCAAAATAGTAAACAGGGCGCTTTCAGCTACAGAACTACAGCTACCTGGCTGTGACCTACATATACTTAATAATGTCAGAGTGCGTCTCATCTAATACCACGGACATCAGTTGGTCGATGATTATGCTGCATGCCTCATAACAGTAAAAGAAAGATACGTACAAGTAAAGGTCCTGTGGCCAAACACCGACTATTGTATCTAATACGCAATCCAGTTAATTTCATATCTGTTGTCTTGGACTAATTCTCATGGAATTAGGTACTATTTATTAGGTACTAAAAAATTGGCAGCCTATAAACGCTCAATATAACCTAATTATAATATATATATAAATTAATGAAATTGTTGTTTATATTGTATATTTATGAAGGATTATACGAATAGTAGGTCATCTTCATTGTATGTCTCATCCGTTCTGCTAGTATGTACTAGCAGGGTTCCTCTAGAGCTGACACTTATACGATCGATATCTAGATGGCCAATGGCCGTAACTATTTTAGATATGGGTTACGGTTAAAAGTCGACGATACGTCATACAGCAAACCAATATGTCCTGGACATCGAGCAATTATAATAATAGTTAGGATTTGTACGAGTTGTCTTCGAAGCGGACGTAAAAGTTAAAAATAGATCCACAAATATTTGGATACTACCAAGGCATATCGTTGAATTAACCTAGTGTAGACGCATAGTCGACGGTATAATGATAGGCAGTAAGCTATTTGTTTGTTGTTTATAAATGAATTTCTGTAAACATTAGAATATACGGTGGACTACTCAGCAGCGGATACGGATGTGGGGGTGGGGGTGGGCTTGGTCTAAAGGGGGGGTATTAGACACCACCCCCTGTGTGTTGCCAAATTTTTGCTTTTTATATATATAATAAAGCGAGAGCACAACGCAATGAACCGCGCAAATAAATACAATAAATATTAGCCGCCTCCAGACCCTAGTGGGTAGCTTAGGTGTTTACATGTCAAAATTACCGGCGATAAAACGGGTGTTATTAAAGATACCAGGAAATCGTATTTTATAATGCCTACATTTCGAATTGTCTTGGCGCATACCACTTTGACCAGAACAGATAACATTGTGGGCTTTATTTCTATAGATACCAGGAAATCGTAGTAAATCATGCCTACATTTCGAAATTTTCGGGAGCATGCCACCCCCCACTATTGAACGCATGCGAAAAATTATGTTGTATTCTGTTGATACCAGGAAATCGTATTTCATTGTGCTTATATATTAAATATTTTTCGAAGGCGTGCCTCTTTTGGACCTTCTTTTGGGGATTTAATTTGTCGAATATAAAGTTAAAAGTTCTTAAATTAAATATGCAAACACATTTATTAATATTTACAGATTTACTTGGAACTATTTGTTTGTCCGCGTGCTTTAACCCAGTTCCCAAGACCCTTGCCAAGATATAGTGTTTGTGTCTACAATCGATATTACAATAGTTTCTACAGTTATGTGATAATTAGAATCTCACATTCGTGTTCATATATTACTGAATTTATTAAACTCGTTTGTAAAAAAAAATGATATTATGCTCGGCTGAGCATCGCAGAATATCAGTTTTGCCAACTCGTTTAATAAATTCAGTATTATATGACCATTCATATGATATCCTCTATGTGTAACGTGGAGGATATTTCGTATATAAATATATAGATTGAGACCCCCCTGCAAATGGGCCTAGATCCGCCACTGCTACTAGTACTATACAATACACATGAAATGGACTACAACCGTAACTGTAGGTATCTAGCGGTGGACTACTGTGCACAATACGAACAATACAATAATGGCTTGGTCTTCTGTGCTTATTGCTGCATATGATATACTGTAATATAATGTGACAGCAACTCCAGCAACTGTAATGCCAACTACGTTTGTTATTGTTGCCTAGTCAATTGAGATTATGCAGCTGTAAATGTTATGAACTATGGACTATATACTGCAAATGTTATTATGCTATTGTTAACTAAACCGGAAATGTTTAAAACTATTGTGGACTATACTGGAAGTGTTATGTTATTGTGGACTATACTGAACATGTTATAAACTATTGTGGGCTATATTGTAAATGCTATTAGCTAGTGTGAACTATATTGAATATGTTATTATCTATTGTGGACTATATTGTAAATGTGCTAAACTATTGCGGACTATACTAGTACTCGAAATGCTACATAGCTATTGTGGATAATACTATAAATGTTCTAAACTATAATTAACTATACTGTAAATGTTATAAACTATTGTGGATTAAATTAGAAATTGTATTAGAAAAACTATTGTGGACTATACTGGAAATGTTATAAGCTATTGTGGAAAATATACTAGAAATGCTTTGCGCTAATGTGAACTATACTGGAAATGTAAACTATTGTGGTCTATTATATGTATACTA
Organism: Lepetodrilus schrolli; assembly: GCA_032361225.1. Lineage (NCBI taxonomy): Eukaryota > Metazoa > Mollusca > Gastropoda > Lepetellida > Lepetodrilidae > Lepetodrilus > Lepetodrilus schrolli. The sequence continues at coordinate 5,384 of JAUTBT010042600.1, read as the reverse complement.
TTGTAGTCTATTATATGTATGCTATTGTGGTCTATTATATGTATGCTATTGTGGTCTATAATATGTATGCTATTGTGGTCTATTATATGTATGCTATTGTAGTATATTATATGTATGCTATTGTGGTCTATAATATGTATGCTATTGTGGTCTATTATATGTATGCTATTGGGTATACTGTAAATGTGAACTATAGCGTGAATGTCACAGTGTACTGTTATTATCAGAGGATAATGACATACTTGTTCAGGTTATTCTCCCAGAGTTGTCTGCCGCTAGAAACGTGATGTTACGTTCCTGTTATTTTTCAGTAATTTTGTGTGTTTACGACAGGTTCTGTTTATATTTTATGTTAATATCACACGTATCTAGATGCCATCATCTATCAATCTATACATAGACTGCATCAATTGCATGATCTGTCACTTTTCTGTAGCCCCACATCAGACAAAGAACAGTATTGGGCGGAGTAATTGCAAGGCATTAAAGCCAGAAATAGCTAATTATTGTCTAGCGGCTGTCTATGACAATGTATCTTTCTATCACAGCTCAGTGTTTGCATGCCCTATTAGTGTTTACTTCACTAGTGCTACAACTCAAACAATACGTGGTGTACTTCTTGAACTGTTTGTTTGTTTTGCTTTTATTTTTGTTTTGTTTTTGTTTGCTTTTTGTTTGTTTACAATTACAATGGAATTACACAGTCATTTCTGTATTTATTATCATAAATAAAACATGACATCAAATATAAATTAACAATGATTTGCAAGTGAGACGAATTTCTTGAAAGTTGGGGACAGACAACTTTAACACAACATTCGACCTAGCTAACATATAAGTATCGCAATATTTCCATAATGTATCAGATGTACACTATAATGGTCTGTATACCTGTATACTGAATATAACTCGTCCCCTGTCTATCAGGACATCATCAAAGATTCATCTGACGGAATCGTATATTATATATGCATATACATATGTATATAAGTATAGAGTAACCTACAGACCTATTGAATATATGTTGTCTTGCTACCAAATACTGACCATGCTATAAATTCAATATTCTCACATATTCATTGACAACCCCCCTCTGCTTAGGTTGTAATGAATTATCGTCGGGCTTAGAAAAGGATGGTAAGATATAGTGTATGTATACGTTCCTTTAAATTGAGAAATGCAATGCCATGAGATTGGCGATATGCAAAGTTCATGTCGTTGTCGTGAGATTCATACGAGGAACTGTACAACAAACTACAGATATGATAGATTGCACTCAATATAGTCTGTATACCACGAGGTACTGTGTCATATCTCCTTGTCTGAATACTGGCCGAGTTATCTCCTCACAGGCCGGCAGAGGATGTCGGGTAAGTGAAGGATGACCCCCGGACGCCATGTTCTCGGGTCAGCGGAAGCTAGTCTAGCGCCCTCTGGCGGGAGAAACTTAAATGCTTGCACAAGTTTGGCTACGTAAAGGAGAAGACGACTTTTTGCAAAACTTTCTCCAGGACACCGTCTCTTCCCGATGCCAAATAGCATGAACCTGCAAATAGAAGTATAGTACCTTTAGCGGCTTGTCTGACCTCAATAACTTGAGTCTGTAAGTAAATAAATGTACACATTATTGTTATTATTTCATTAGTAGTAGTAGTAGTAGTAGTAGTAGTAGTAGTAGTAGTAGTAGTAGTAGTAAAGCGGTCGTCGGACCTCAATTTTAAAAGTATGTATTTATGTGCGTTTCTTGTCGACATTTTCGCAAAATCATCAACTTTCAACAATCGAAATTCCAGACAAAAGGGATATGTGCCAGTCGACTTGTCTGAGTAGAAATATATGAAAATGTATCATTGACAGTGTATCCTTATTCCTTATGTATACTAGTGTATGTGTCAGTAATGGCATACTACTGTCATCTCAGGAAGCGTCAACAATGTTCCGCGGGACGACATACTATGAGTTGTCGGCTAGTTAGACACCTATGATGTTGGTGGGTCTCCTCCTATAGATACATCAGGTAGACACATACAGTGTTGGTGTGTACTATGGAAATATCATCTGTTAGTATTACCGCAAGTGTCTGCGATGTAGAACGGCCTTTGATAGATTGGCGCATAGTGTTTGTTTAAACAGGAAATACCTAGCAAATACACATCTGGGAAGCACCACAAAGTATGGTCGTTAAGTTCACATTTTTCTTCCAGTACAAGTGTTCGCATGGTTACTAATGCCAGCAATGTTCAGCCCGCCACGATCAGACGTGTAGATTGCTGTAGGCTACGGTATTTACCCCAACTTTCTTCCCTGTGCTTAGCGAATGTTGGCTTTGCTTCATTGCAGATTAACGCATACTCATCAGTTAACGTTACGCAGACTATAAAGTAGTGGTTCTAACCGCGGTCTGTGCTACTCCTAGGTACATACTGTACATGTGTAAGGACATCAATGTTCTTACTTCCGGCGGCTGGGGTGGTCCTTAGGTAACAGGTTTCCGGCACAGTCCAGGAACCGCTCAGGTCGGAATTCCCATGGGTCTTCGTAAACACGTTCGTCGTGGTGAATGCTCCACAGGTTTGCAACTACCTGCGTAGTAATGAATATTGAAGTTAAGAGACTATCCAATATTATGTGAGGAGTCTTAGTTGGGATCTCATTCTAATAAGATTGGCAATATGGATCTACCAAGATTTGTAATCAAGAATTGCTTCCTTCTTGTAAAGAAAAGTACTTACCCAAAGTAAAATAATGCAACAACATTACTAATGTGTGTGTGTAGATACACGACATATGTTAATATTCTATTTCATTGATTTATCGGTGAAATATTCTCATAAAACACTAATTCAATCAATTAATTTCTCCTTGTAAATTATTGCAATAGCATTTGCTCTTCTGATCATAAACATATATTGAGGTAGGCATACTCCTACTTCTAGTATTTAAAGATTATCATTGGACATCACTAATATTTATGATTTATTTTATAATCCCAACAACCTACCAAACTTCCTTTAGGTATTACGTATCCCCTCGCCTTGATGTCCCCTCGGGTCAGATGGGGAATGATGAAAGGTGTATGGCTTGTATACCGCAAACACTCGATAATCACCGCATTCAAGTACGGTAACTCTTCCTGATCGTCCACAGTCATCTCCCTTGATCCCAGCTTTTCTGCCAGCTCTGCATGGAGCTTGTGCTGGACATCCTGATGATTCAGCAGACACAGCATGGTCCCAAGCAGTGCTCCACGTGTCGTAACGTAGCCTACAATACATAATAGTCCAGGCAGTGAGGCATGTCAATACGGTGGTTTAATGTAGAATACGGTCTGGAGAAGAACATATCAAAAGTTGTGGCGAAAATCGGATCAACTGAACTGTTCTAAATATGACGACAAAACAAGATGACCGCCATTGTTTTACAATGGCTAACATTTATCGCCACCTTAATCGTGACCATTACTCATTAATTAATTATTTTGCTATAGGTATCATTCTTGAATGTGACAGAGTGTTCCATGTGACGCCTCGACGTTGAGAATGATTTCGCAATGTCGAAAATGTCAAGTTCTATCAAGATATGGAAGTGATGGTTGTTTGAATAGTACAAGTCGAAAACAAAAGGTGCTCAGCTTTCCATTATGTAAGATAATGGAGCGAATGGATCTTCAATGGACAAAAAGAGCAACTGTATTCTAACTCTGGTGGAACTACATGCCCTTAATCTGGTCGGTTATACCCCCCAACCCCGGACCCCACCGCTCTACCATAATAGTTAGCATCTCAATTCCACCCCTATCTATGCCTCTGGGTAGGCCTATATACATTGAGTGCGTTATTAACTCTCTCCCTGCTGGATGAGGCACAGGAACTGCTCTTTCTGGCATCTCCGATTGCCTCCAGCATTGAGAGTATTAAAGGAGGATTTGCGGGCCTACATGTATTAGCATACATATTTCTCCGTGCCTCAATTCTAATGACTGGCTGGCTGATTGTGCTATTTTAGGTATGTCTAGGCATGTGAAGAGCAGCACGGATAGGTCACAGCAGGTCAGTTGATCGGACGTAAGCATCCACGATGAATCTCACTGAGTGCATTGGGTGAGCATAACATCCTCTGATACGCATGACCGTTGCCTACTTACTGATAAGAAGGCAGTGACCGTTGCTTGAGAGGATGAGTGTTAATGTGAATACAGTAATTACTTCCCGTTGGTAAACAGAGAAAGCCAATGGTCATTGTTAGCATACATAGCTTAGATTGAGAGCTCAATTACGCCGGTACAATCTCATAATAGCATATAAAAGCAAGATTTGGCTTCATCTGAAATATACCGTTTAACCCTAATACGGTAAAGGTTAAAAGTAAGTGGTTATATGCACATATTTTCAACAGAGAACTCCTCACAGCTTCTGCATATCCGTACCCATTGATATATCAGCAGCAGTACCTCTTCGCAGTGTTGGCAGTGTTCGGAGTGTTGGCAATGTATACAGTCATGTGATGCTGTGCTACACCGATCGCGACTGGCGATGTGTGCTAGTAGGTTATTGGTACATGTTTGTTATTTTTAGTGTAACACGTAGGAGTGAGAGCTATTCCTGTCAGTATGCCGACTGTGATTGCGATGAAGTTTACCGTTCTCCGCCAGGCTCGCCAGTGTGTCACTAGATATCAAACGTGTTACGTTCAGACAGATACGTAATACAGATCTGAGCTTTGTCGTGTAGAATTTACTTGTAATGGCATGGTAGTGGCATTACTACTGACATGCACTCTTGTGATGTGTGAAACACTGGCAGAAACACCAACACCACTGTCAAATCAGACAGATGGTGGCAGGCATATTGATGTATTCTGTCAATTACTAGACTTGCTCTGCTACATGCTCTAGAGCGGACTCCGACGTCAGCCGATAATGCAACATTTGTTAGACGTTTGCCTTGTCTTCTGAATTCAGTTATATGCTGCTAGCATCGTTGCTTTATGATGATGGCATCGACCCAAACAGCATATGTATAGTTAACTCCTGCAAGATTTCCTTTTCGACAAAATCAAAATATATCTTAAAAACAATATATTTTAGTTAGTGATTCCATCTATTCAAGTATTAGGCCGTACTGGGGAGAACATTCTTATGCCAGACCGTCCTCTGTTGGAAGATCTATTAGTGGTAGCAACTCCATTCCATGATCTGTAACCAAATTAGTACTTAGTACTAGGAATAGTCAACGAATGGAATGTGTGTTACTTCGGAGCCAAAGGTTCCAGGTTCAAATCCCGCCCAGGGGCCCGGCATCAATGTTTGCGAAAGTTACCTTTCTGACGCGATATTGATAGGATGCGATGTCTGTACAGTGGCAATGCAGTTATCATCCTTGGTC
>JAUTBT010042589.1:0-17019 GCA_032361225.1 Lepetodrilus schrolli | reverse complement strand
ATACATACAACTATACATACAACTATACATACAACTATACATACAACTATACATACAACTATACATACAACTATACAACTATACATACAACATACATACAACTATACAACTATACATACAAAATACATACAACTATACTGGTAACCAACATTTCATGCACAGTACAAAAACATTGCAGTTATGTGTAATTAAAAGCACGCCCTTTCCTCGCAGCAGTAAAACACCGGTGTTACATGAAATGTGAAATAAATACCTGCATTGACACGTGCTTCTCAGCCATGTTGGAATGTTTTAGCGACCGTATTGATAAAAACTCGAGGCATTAAAATAATGCTCATGTCCATTTAGTCATCATCTGCTTGTCGCATGCGTTAAAATGCGTACAAAGACATTATCCCATTATGACACTCATTTTTATTAGGTACATATAATTATGCTTATCGCAGCATCTGAGAGAAATCGTTACGATGTATATAATATACGAGGTGGGGAATAGACGTTTACTGTCTGTATTGTTCTTATCTTGACTTGCGTACTAGTACATATGAATACTGAACTCGGATGGAGTTTTATGAATTAACCACCACAAAAATAACTCTCGTATATAAGTCGCTCATATGGCATCGTAATTAATCATCCTTCTGTATTCTAATATAGACTTTATGAATGTTTTTAGAACGTGTGGGGTCGAAAGACTATTTAAGGCGACAATATAGATCTATTTATTTTTCATAGACAGTTCGGGCACAGATTACTTGTTGGCCTGGATACACTGGAATTTTGTCAATTTTCATGTCAATGCATTTGACTTTTTATTTTTATTATTACATAAAAACCTTTTAATAACTGATAATGTGGTTTATCAACATGTTTCTATCTAAGGATAGTCTGTATGTTAAACACAGTAACACCATATACACAGCTAGTAAATAGATTAAATGCACGCATCGTCTGAGATATCTCCGAAATGTTATATAGAACAGGAACCTTTTCGCTCTCGGTCATGCAAAATATAACATCAGCTCCACTTCTCCGAATGTGCAGCCCACCTATAACACCTGCATTTGTGTCTGCTGACAGCTGATACTGCCGTGATGACAGATTGATTAGTATGACGATGACATCGCGATGTCGGAGGAAAACAATCTCGAACTGCGATGCCATGCAGGTGTTCTGCGTCCGCCTGCACTCCACGAGCACGGTGCTTCAACATGTTCTCACATCTTAAGTAGAAATTAAACCATGTCCAAGATATGTTATTGTCTTGTGGTCGGACACAATCGCGATTTGTCGTACGTCTGTCGTCGCGACAGATGTCGTGAATAGTATTGGCATCGGAGACTTATGATAATTAAGTGGAGCGCTCGCTGAAAAGACAGACGTCCTGTCTCTTGTTTGTTGAAGACAAAACAAATCTGTACTTGTGCGACAACGCTGTCGAGTGTCCGTCAACTTGAAGACATCTGGCTTGAAGACCGACGACTTAGGAAGCTAGACGTCTGCCTACCTCAACATGGACGTGCGCAGCTGTTGTTGTTTGTCACTAACGTCAGGTAATGCTACGGCGACACATGTTGTTGATTGCTGTTGATAATATGTTGTATAACAATGGACAGTAGTGAAACAAACACATTCTCGTAATAATACAGCATTCATGATATATATCGTCGCGTTGGCAATCCATCTATGTATATACATCCAAGTAGATCTACGTCAAGAACAGCAACATACGTCAGACTAATGACCTTCACCGCTTCTCATTGTTACCTTCTTAGTGATATCCATATGGTAATTCTGAGACCGGTTTTGCTTTTTCAAATAAACGTACCACGATGTCTTCTTCAATCATCTTGCTGATAGTTCAACTTTTCACAAGAACCAAAATTGCATCACAAATCATTAAATGACATTCATGTATAAATTAAAATATAGACACTATAATTAATTTTGAAGTAAAGTAACTCGACGGTCTGTATTCCTCATGTTGATTTCCTGCACGTACACTTTTAATCATGTACTGCTACATGCATGTTGTACATGCATACTGTCCATCCCGCATCGTCGATACATATGTATAATCTGCAATGAACAGCAGAACTTTAATGGCATTGATAACGTTAACAATAGAGCAAACATTGCTATTGCACAATAGAGCAAACTTAGATTGCTATGTACAAATCGAACCGTACAAACAAACTTAAATGTGGTCTGAATTTCAGCCGCGTTGCTATGCTGTAAACAGTGTCCAATGCGTGTGTGTATGTGTGCGTGTGCGTGTGCGTGTGTGTCCAGACCATCGTAGCTAGTGGATCATGGACTGGCTGCTGATATCAGTATGAATGGAAAATAATGTTATTGAATTGTATTGAGATTGTGAAGCCTTATACATTGAAACATATTGATCTTTTTTTTGAAATTGTATCCGCGATTCAGGTCAGTATAGGCATACATGTAGATACAATATCTGGATGAGTGGTCCTCGACGAACTAGTATATAGACTTACACGGTATTCTTGTTTTCAATAGACTTTTCACTCAATTTATTAAATATTTATACAAAAACTATCCCGAGATAGCCTATGATATGTACTTTAAACACCGTTGTTTAGCTTAATTAGTATTGATGATGATAATTGATATGACGGCATTAACACCAAATGTATGTTATTTTAAAGAGAGTAAATATTCAAAACGATCTAATAAATAATGTGTGTATTTATATTGCGCCACATCCACATATACATTATTATCCCGGTCAATTTCCTTCTCAACTCCCTGGGGAGTATACAACCCAAGCTACCGTTCAATACGCTACAAGGTCTCATTCACATGTCCATCTCATCTTTCCGGGTACCCATTCTCTGCTGGCATTATCGAACTAAGCCACTTGCCTAAGGTTACACCACACGTTTTTCAGCATGTCATAGGTTGTCGGTCACCCATCCACGAACCAGCCGAGCTCGAACGTGCTTCACTTTAACCTGAGCGGTCAGCCGTGCAATGCACGGGACCATGTGCCACCACCAGATAGTTTTTATTCTAACATTGTGACAATTTCTGATCTTAAAAAATCTAATAAATACTAAAATATACAATAAATATTATTCAACTATTATTCAAATATTCAAATATTATTCAACTATTCATACTATCAAATATTATATCAACATTAAGTCCTTAAGTATCACTTGTAGTGCGATAATTATCATCTGATCGGTGGTACGTACTATTTCATCATCTCAGGCCACACAGATATGCATAGAATTTGTTTGGTCATATTGTTTGGTCAATGGCCTGATTGATACATGTATCGACTAGCAGGTCCTGTCTTTTTTGTTATCCAATAACTTCCATTTTCTTGACAAATGCTATGACGCAACATCTAGATGTCTACTGTGATGTCACAGTCGATTTGTCATCGTTGCTGTGGAGTCTTAAAACAGCAGCTCACTAGCTTTTAGGAACACTCTTCATTCATGTTCTTCTTACATTCACAGTAAACATACAACTTGCATACCTTACAGTACTGTGTAGAAAGGTGGTTTGTCAGTATCAGCAAATACATGCAGGTGCACTGCAACGCTAAGTGCTACAGGTGCAAGTTTTCTCCTGTCAGAAACTGACAAGGAGTGAAAATACAGTGTGCCATCGATACAATGACCTTCAATGCTCCACAGGTTTAGACTTGGATCCCATTTGTATTTTTAATTTACAAAAACAAACCTTTTTTAAAAATTAAAAAAATACATAAATGTATTGTATGTGGATCAATACTACAAACCAAACAAAATAAACTCTAAAATGTAATGGAGACTTAGAGCAGCCTTCACTATTATTGCAGCTGTTGGTTTGTCTAGGCCAGGGAAGAATGAAAAAAAACATAATACAAAATGGCACTAGTAGTAGTAGTGATTTTGGACAAGTAAGTGCATGCCAAAAGTTCAGTTCATAAGACAAAGTATGTCAACAAAGAAAGAAATATATAACAAGGTAAACATTATATAAAAGTATAAAGAGAATGTAAGTATTGTAGTGATGCTATTAATAATAGGCAAAAAACCTACAGATGCTAGAATTGTTAGAAATATACAAAAAAGAAAATTATCAGACAACCAAATAATAAAAGAAATATGTTCTTACAATAGGCACATGTAAAAATTCAATTGAGAAAAAAAAATAGTGTTGAAATATTTAGAAATATACAATTAACCAAAATAGCCAAATAAATAATAAATATTTCAGACCAAACAAAATAATTGATTTTATACTGGTTCAAATAGTTAAAAACATACAATTGACCAAAATGGCCAATCAAAAAATAAATACCTTAGACCAACAACAAAAATAAACGCTAAAAATATTTGATGCTTTTCAGGTGAATTTTTAACAAAAATCGACAAGTAATTAAGTGTTTAAATTATTAGAGAGCTTTGAATTAATAGAATTATGGTACTGTAATTTATTAAGCCACTCTCTGCTGCAGGCAACTGGAGTTGCCATGAAGAGCAATGTCTGTGCCTAATCCAGCAAGGAGAGGGTTAAACATGTAATGGATTGCTTACCGTTGAGAAGTCTGTGTATTCCTGTGTGATTGATGTGCGTCTTGGTGCGACTGATGGACAGCGTCTGCGCGGGACACATGTTGGATAAACCCTCCACCTGTTCAGTGACCTCGACTGCGGTTAGAAGCCCATGTGTGGCGCCCGTGGTAGGATACTTGTTGGACTCACCACACTGAGTTAAGACAAAACAGAATGATTTTCCAGTGAGGTTAGCACCCACCAACGGGTGGAAATCTAGTTTAGCACCATCAGGGCATGTACATCAAAACATGCAAGTCGTAAAATGAGTGATCTAATCTTGAAAGGGGCTCAAAATCTCAATGGAAAAAATACATTATTTGACAATAATATTTTCCAAAATATTGGCTCCATTAGTATACGACCCACATAGTTTTGTAAACATGAAGAATTTACCTTGTTCATATTTGATATTCTCCTAATGATTGAAACTGTTGAAATCCGCAACACATTAAAAAAAAAAATTTAGGACATGTGAACATAATCCCAAAGAATTGAAAATGTAAAACTATTAAAAAATTGGTTTTGATGGAACACAAGCATTTTCTAAACAGAATTTCTGCAACATATGCTTTTCATAATTAGATAAGTTCAGAAGCTTTTACATCTGTGAACACTTAATCAACTTACTTCTTTTAAGACTTTCTCTCGTAGCTTTCGACTGCGATTTGCATCTGGTGATTGATCGCAAAATTCAACCCTGTGATGATGAGATGCTTGCTCGAGCTGGAAAGAAGCAAAAGAACAAATGTACAATATGAAAAGAAATCTACAAAAATCACATGACGTGGTATCACTAATACAACAAAAAAAAGTAATCCCCAAAGTGGCCTGTTCTAGTTAACTTGCTTTGTTCTAAGCATTGACTATACATGCAATGAAGATATAGTGGATCAGCTCTACAAGTCCTTGTGGCTTTGAATAGTTTGTGGAATCTTTTCACAAGAATTGTGACATCACGATTACATGTTTAGTAATTGCCAGAGGCTAGGTAGGTGTCATTAATTAGGAAATACAGATATTTCTAGACTAGTGAAATTCATACTTTGACTAATAAAAATCATACTTTGTATCAGAATATGCAATAACCTGATTAATGACCATTGATCTCTTGTTAAAATGATTTTGCCACTTTAAAATGGTAACATCATCTGTGTATGCAATATTACATATTCACTTTCATTAAAAAAGATATTTTTCTACTAGGCAAAAATATGAAAAAATATGAAAACAATTACAAAAATTATATGATGCTGTATCACCAAATGACAACATTGCCCTGTTATACATATAACTGTCTTTGATTAGGTGTCACCAAAAATGACCCAGACGAGAGTTACTGTCCCTATTGTGGTACTAGCTGCATTGGACCAATCAAAAGCTAGTTCAGACCTGAATAAGACCAAATGTCAAAGACCGATTTGGACATCATTATTAACTAGAAATATATGTAATGTAAATGTATTTGAAAAACAATAATATAAGAACAAGTTGACCCCTGATGTCACGGATTTGTGCGGAGCTCATTTAGGCCCCAAGATTTTGTGATTGTCATAAAAAAAATGCAGGCTGGGCGCCAAGTACGATTATTATTGAGAAAAGAGACGATTACATGGATGTATACGTTGATTTACTAGTATTAGCATAATGAGTGTGTTTGAACTAACAAATCAATAAGGAACACACTACTATTGGTAGGTAACTGAGGAGATTACATGCACGCTTTAATGTCACTCGTTTTTTGTGTGTGTACCTTGCAGAGTTCGGGAAAATGACATTTTATGATATGGGTTGCTCTCTATCCTCCCGTGACCATACCCATAAAACATGACCCCCCTGGACGAGACCAGTAGGAGCATCTTTTATCACAGCCGGCTACATTCTCCCCCCTCCACATGGTGACTTGTCCTCAAGGTACTAATTCAGTCACTTCTGAGCCACAAGGAAGCTAGGAATTATCTGTAGGACAATTCAGCGAGAACAGACCACCAGGAACAACTTGCCCCACGTTGGGCGCCATTAACAGGACCACTGCCGATCCTGGGATTCGAACCAGCGTTGCTGGATTGCGAGTCCAATGCTCTACCGACTGAGCCAAAGGGGCCACAACACCCCCCCCCCTCCCCTGGCCGAGATCTGTAAGAGCATCTTGTATCACACCAGGCCCCGAGATTACGGAACTTTCTTGAGTACGATTTTATGCTCAACTCAAAATTTTGCCCACAAATCTCCATATAAAATTTGAGCTTGAGCATGAAATCGTACTCAAAGGTTTTGTAAGCTTGAGGCCAGGCTAAACATAAAAATAAAAATAAAAAGTAGCTTAATTATGATCAGCAGAGAAGGTTAGAGGAATTGTGAGCTACCAACCATGCAGAATGTTGGTCATGTAACTGACCGATGGATACACACATGTACAACTGCAGATAGGATAATAATCAATTTTCCATAGATTATAACATACTAATTGTTTTTAACCAATATCCAGCTCTAATTATGATTGTCAACTGTCCATACATTTTTCAACGTATTTGGTGATAGCTTATGCACAAGATTTTTTTTATTAATGATGTAATTATTCTGAATTTTATGTTTTGGATAGGTAGTACAAAATAAGCAATGGCAGCATTTTTTGTTTTTCATTCCATAAACTATTTACCTAGATAACAGCCGTGGAAAGTCACATGCCTCTATATTTGCCTGCATCTTCACAGGCGGAAGTACGTCAACCTTAGCGCGACAGGGAATGTGAAAATACCGAATGAAAACATATCTTAAACTTAAATGGATCTAGATAATTCCACTTACAAATTTCTTTTGACGTTCCAAATGTTGTTGTTGTCTTGACATAAAATCGGACCCAAGATTTTCCACAATTTTAACACTGACAGAACTAACTTTTGGACGAAAAGTAAAAAGATTTTCGTCTATATCTACTCCTTTGCCCATTTCTATGATGGAAGGTAACCTGTTTGTTGATCTATTAGCAACGTCTTCACCATTTTCGGATTTCGCATTTCTATCCTCTTTAGAATGTTTATCTTGTGCGTGTTCACACCACATCTCTTTGACATCTTGTTTAAAATTTGATGATATAGGAGGTATAGTTTTGAGGGTTTCATTCAATTTAACTTTTGAATTAGTTTGAACTGTTTCGGGAAGAAAATTAGCAGATTGTCGGTGAGTTACATCATTTGTTTTCAACTGTTCCAGTCTTCGTTGGGCAAGTTTTTGACTGGAACCATTAATCTTATGCATAAGAGCAATACTTGGAGATACATAATGTTTTCTTTTCCCCATGTCATTGTGCAAAACCTAATCTATTCATGAGCCTTTCATTGATTCCTTTCACAGCATCAATCGAGCAAATCGTTGTTGGCGTTACTCCGCGTACCCCGTCGCCAAGGAGCCGCCATATTGTTTCCTCAAGTCTCGAAGTAACGAGATATGAGTTTATGTTTTAAAAATTACCAAACCTAATTTTAAATGTCCAAATTGACGAGTATATACATTTCTTATAATCATAAACGTACTGGTAAACCATGTCTTGTTTTTATTTATCGAAATATTTTCTTGACCTTTGACCAATGACATTTGACTTTTTACCTCTTGAGTAGGAAGTCAGGACAACATTGTGAAATTTGTTTGTTAATTTTGATCTGACAGGTGAGATAGGGTTACATTTAACTAGTTTTCTTTTGAATGATTGTTAGTTACCTTCAACATATAGTTTATCTACTATTTTGTATGGCGTAAATCGCAGTAATGTTACAAAAAGAAAATATATCGTTAACAAATATCTGATTTCACGTAACAATGAGTCGAGCGACAAGGCACAACTATCGTGATGAGTTGGTGATCAGCTGGCGATTCATACTCGTAACTATCTACCATGTTAGTATGCACAATATATTTGATCAGGGGTATCAGATTTGTAAGTATCAATAGGTATGTAAATGCATATGCTATGCTTCGCATGTCACTTTTATATGCATATGTATGCACCAAAACTTCGTACCAACTCCGGACCGTTTCGCCCTGGTCGTTTCGTCCGAGTCGTTTTGTGCTTAGTTTAGGGTCGTTTCGTACCATTATTTTATCCATATTTCAATTGTTGTGATCGACAAAAAATATCATTGCATGCATTCTTTCAATAACGGGCTAGTGTCGGGTCGTTTCGTGCCATTGTTTGGATTCATATTTCAATTGTTATGTTCGTCACGTATGGGTGAAAGAATCTGGGCTCCGAAGTCCAACGTTCCAACACCCACCCATGGTGAATAATGGTATACATACATAAATAAGTATCCATCCAACATGTCCATAGCAACTCTATATAATGCTGTATACAATATTACCAATTGCCATCTGTGGTAAAGTGAGCATAGCAAACAAAAATTAACATTTCAATTGTATTCCTTGGCTGAATAGTTTATAACATCTCAGTGTCGATAGGAACTAGCATATAGTAAACAATAAACAACAGTTCCATGGTACTTCTCAATGGCTGAATAGTTTAAAAGATCTTGCTGTAACATAGCAAACAATAACAAACAGTTCTATGGTACGTGCACTTCTCTGGCTGAATAGTTTAGAAGGTAGAACCTCATGATGTATAGCGAGATGTTAGTTGAGATGTGGGTGAACATCGCATCTCTGTGGTTTCACAAGGGTAGTGATGGGTGGTAGTGTAATGGTAGAATGTTTCCACTTTGTAGCCAAAGGTCCTGGGTTTAAATCCCATCCTGGGAGCCTGGCATCAATTTTTGCGAAAGTTACGTTTCTGAAGTGATATTGGCGCTGTCTTTGCTGTGGTAATGCAGTTGTCATCCTTGGTCTGTCAGTACCAGTGTCTTAAGGTTTATTGCAACATTCATTGCTATGGATGTTGTGGGTTTACTCCTGCCCTTAACTGACAAGCTGTGATATGTGAAAGAATCCTGAAAGTGGCTTTAAACCCAAATTAAAAGAAAAATACCCCCCCCCCCCCACACACACACACACACATATTTAAAGTGCCTAAAGTCATAATGTCACAGCCCAGCCTTAAAGCATTTGAGGAGAAAACTCTTTATGTATCTATGACTTTCACAAAATGATCATGCACTTGGAATAAACAAATTGGATTCAGTTTCAGCATATTAATTAAAATGGGTCATTTGTCGTAATTATAATTGCTATCCCCAGAGCTACATTACAATATCTGAAGGTTGATTGCAAAATGATGTCACTGGTCAGTGTTTGGTGATCCATAAAGTTAAGCCAAATTTACACATACTATTTACTAAATGTTTACTAAATGGACAAATGACCGTATCCTACCAGACATGTAAGTTTCTTCTGTTTACGTGCCTTTTACAAATATCCATATACCCCACCTGGGAGGTTTACAAATAATCCACGTATTTCCCGCTGCTATGACAACGGCATAATGCCTTTCTACCATTCACATCGAGAGCGGTAGTCATGAAGTCACAGTGATCTATGAGGTCACAACTGTTAAGTACAGCCAAACCGGCCTATGACCTTTTCCAGGCAAACAAACGCTTTCATTGAATTTAGACATGTTCACATACAGTAATATTATGTAGGATAGATTCATTGTCAACTCATCCCTCAGGGTATATGGAATGATGGCTTGGGGTAAAAGGGCTCTCAAGCAGGGTACATAATTCTATATACCCCTCATGACGAATTGACAACTTATTATATTTATCATTGCATTCTATCATTGAAATATAGTTATTGGGATACTTAAATGCATATAAACAACCTCAACTATTAACCAAATCATTTAAAATATTTTTCTTGTTTAATATTAGTATTCAAAATAGAACTGTGAAAGTGGCCCCTGTCGAAATCAACACATGCATTCAGCTAGTAGAGCACCTCTAAAAGATGGATGCTAATAGTAATTCATTGTATATATTTATGTTCCACAACATTTACAAATGGACATTTAATTTAATTCCCGAGGCCGTATTAATGCTAGTTAATGTCAAATTAATGATATGCATGAATAATACAAACTGTTATTACACTATTATGTATATAGACTGTATTCACCATATGGGTAATATTTTTCTGCAATACATTTGACGGCATGACACATCTTCCAGCTCTGCTACAGTACTGTGTAGAAAATATCATATACAGTATTACATTTTACATATTCTTTCTTTACAGAAATGGGCTTTTGCTCAGTGCTGAGAGATGAATTTCGGAAAAACAAGTTTGGTTGCAGTGATGTTCATCCGGAAATGTTTCATATATGGGTGGTAAGTAGTTTAATACAATCATGGCTTGTTGACATATTTCAATGATCAAACATATTTACCTGAAAGTATTTACATTTTGATTTGTTTACACAAGTATATTAGTCAACAAGCTTTAAATTTCTTTTGTTTCACAGTTTCTTTCTGTTTTCAACTGACGTTTGTCCAGCACTTTTGTCTTAACCTTCTTAGTGCAGGAATTATCAGAATTCTCTTCCGGGCATCAATGATTGCCTTCAGCATGAAGTAGGTTAATGTAGCTGAAAGAAACTGGGTTGTAATGTATTTTTAGGTATTCCGTTCCAAGTTGCAGACATGACATTCAGGCAGAAATTTGCATTTGAAGTACTTGCCAATTTTTTTCCAAGCTAACTGAGCTTTCCAAACATTTGTACGAAATACGGACATGACAAAAACATTGTCATCTGACTTAGGAGCATTATTAAATCGAATTAATTTTTGTCAGTTATTGATTCTGAAATGTATTGTGCAGTAATTAAAAAAATGTTGTTTTTTTAAGCTGTAAATAAACAAATTTCACTAAGAAATATTTGACTGGGAAGTTTTCCCTTTTTTCAGCATTGCATGCCTCCTCGGACACCATTGTAAGACGTGGTCTGCATTTCGAGGATGTGTCATGTTTAATTACCATATTGTGTTTACAGTGGCGAGCCCCACCTGCCATGTATCTGACATATCGGCTGGTCCTGGCTTTTTACGTCGACTTCTGGCTCATAGACCTCAGTGTTAGCCAGGCCACTGGAAATCCTCTGGTGAACGGAATCTCGTGGACAGCCTTCCTGACCAACTGGACATACTACGTTCTCGGACTCTACTTGACCTGCCACTTTCTCGCGACCTTCTACCACTACGTCTTCAAGAATCGCCAATCAACGCATTTTTTCCGATGTCCGAACTCGGATCGACACAAAGACTTGTTCGTTTCCGAGTCACGCGGAAACCAGGGGAATATTGGAGGGTATGAGCGGATCCACGACACCGACTGGGACACGGAATTCCGCGAAGGCTCGATTCCGTGGTACCTCGTCCTGGTTTGGATCCTCTTCAATGTCGTCTCCACTTCGGCCGTTATGGTGACGCTGGTGTTTTTTGTTTTTCTTTTCCCGCAGATTAAAATGGATGCGGGGTCGATTGACAACATCCAGATGCACATGCTGAATTCCGTTATTGTTGTCGTCGAGCACCTGTCGACGGCTGTGCCCCATCGCTTGCTCCACGTCATATATCCGTTGTCATACGGCATAGTTTACTTTCTGTTTAGTTTGTTTTACTGGATACCCAACCATCGCCATGTGATGTATCCGGGGGTCTTGGATTGGAACGAGGCAGGAAGGACTATAGGAATGGTGTGCTTGATTGGTTTTGTTGTAATGCCGCTAATACATTTGATATTTTTCAGTATTTATCGGTTGAAGATATGGATACATAATTCATGTTGTTGAACTGTTTTCAAATTTTATCAGGTATTATTTACAGTAGCACGTGTGTAGTATGCGTCTGTCCTTATATAATAATAATAATGATAGATAATGATAATGATTTATGATAATATGAATAATAATAATAATTAATGATAATAATAAAAATAATAATAATTATAATTATAATAATAATAGAAAAAGTCCATTTGTAATGGTTTATGGATCTGCCGACCCAATTTTTGTTATTTTTATTATATTCCACTGACAGTGTAGGAGTCTTTACAAAATTATAATAATACATGGTGCAGGAACAATTCGCATTAATCATGACTCAACATGAACAAAGACCGCCACCAAAATATAAAATTATATATATATTTTTTTGACCACTGAAAAATCACTGAAAAATCCGTAAACCAGGGAATCAAATAACTATCGCCTTATTAATAGTACTTTGTGAATAGATAAGGTTTGTGGCCTGATTTGAAAGCAGATAGCGATGAAGATAATTTTTGCTGTAGAGATATCAGATTCCTCAGAGAGGCTGCAGTGAATTTAAAAATATCTTTGTCCAAATGTCATAGTTTTATCCCGCTTCATTTTTCGATGAAGTCGTCGATCTGACATCATTCTGTATCCTGGCCTATTCACTGGTAGCAGTGTGTTCTATGTACACCCAACATCAACTCTGATCTACACTTACACTGGTAAATGCATCCTTCAAAGCAAAACAACTGCAGTCACACAGCCTCAGGAATCTCAATTACAACATATTTACAACAAACATCAACAAAGTCAACATTCAACACATTCTCTCCTTACTAACACATTCACTGCACAGACTCCATTTGAGTCCTCTGTCCTCATGTAGCCATATACCAAATAGTGTGTTCTCATACAGCAATATGATTGGGTTATGAACTATTTTATAGCCAATCAGAGAGCTCGTTTTGAAAGCGGATGTTAAGCAATAGGGAGTTGACGGTTTCGATAGTTTGATATAATTCTAGGTGCATCAGTTTGACCAAAATCGTAAATGGACTTGTATTGCGAAGTGCATTATGGAATTTGCTCATGTGAACCCACTTGCCTTCATAAAGCCATAGACCAAGTTGATGTCATTCCATAGATGTGTACATGTTTCCAAAATTAATCTCATCTGTCTTTCAAAAAAGATTTATTTTGTATGTGTCTTATATTGCATAGTGTTCATCATTTATTTTCAATGTTTCACAAGTTAAAACTTTCAAATATATTTTTCACGTTACTGCTATTATACTTTTCAACATTATGCATTGTTAATATGTTTTATACCTGTTGTAAATATTATATGTATATAACTTTAATAATAAAGCATATATATTAATAACTTAGTAGCACAAATTATAATTCAAAGAAGAAATTTCCAAGAATCCCACTCAGAAATATTCCTGGAGGAACTAATTTTGGTGACTGCTGTGGATAACTGTCAGAACAACTAATGTCACAATTATGACAGATGTTATTATGACATTTGAGGTTGGTAACAATTTTACTAAATGTTGCAGAAGTCTAATGAGTTAGTGATGGTAAAAATAATATGAACCATCCTCTGATCTAAATGCAAGCCTTATTGATCAACAGGACATACATACTGTGTACAGGATTCAGAAATCTTCTCTTATTTGTACACACTGACATCCGTGTGTGTGTCTGTCCGTGTCTGTCCGTGTCTGTCCGTGTCCGCGGCACACACACATATACTAGTACACATTTTGAATCAAATGCTAGTGTAAATGGGACATTAAACACTCTTTTCTCTCCCAACCCCCCTTTCATCCATTCCCCTCTATATTTCTATATTTTCCCCAGTGTCTCTGTCTCTGTCTATCTATCTATCTATCTCTCTCTCTCTCTCTCTCTCTCTCTCTCTCTCTCTCTCTCTCAAACGCGCACACACAGAGACACACACACACACACTGACAAAAACAACCAATACTGAAAGCAATATCTACAAGATTAGCCTATATATAAATGCTATTTAGTATAAACTTGTATACATGTATGAAGAAATGTACTTACCGGTGTTTTCAACTTTCATGGCTACCCTATACCCCAATGCAATATAATTCCCGACCCGTATTGCTCAGTGCGTCTTATTGTCTAGTGGTAATTAGTACCAACACTTCTAACCGGGTCTCCACTCGTGTATCGTAGCAGCCCCGACAACACGTTCCGCTATTGACGATAATCTACACTCACCGAGTCGGTTGCCGATCAGCGGACTGTCTACGATCGATTTTTTTTCTCTCAGTTGCATAATAAGCCATAACGCGTTTTTCGCACCTGCCACTGTTTACTTCCGTGACTACCGTGCTAGGTGAACTTCCGTCAGTTGTAACACAGTGCTTGGAATTTTATTATTTCGCTTGTGTTTTAATGATTCAATGTGCAAGAAATACGATAACAGAGAACCACTGTGGGAGTTGAGCATTCATCAAATTTAAGGTTAAAAGATAATAAATAATTATTTAGTTGACGGCTGTTTTCGCGGGTGTGTGACGTATATTTTACTTGCGCTTCAGACATTGTAGACGCATCTACTAGTATTTATAGTATTTTACTTTCGCTTCATGTCGTTAATGTACAAGAATGGCAAGAAAATATAGTTTATGATTTGATGATTCATAAACTGGACACATATTGATACATTTGATATTCCAAGACACGAGGGTGAGATTCTATTTATCACCTAATATAATTTTAAAGTCATTAAAGAAGAAAAATGCCACATCATAAAAGATTTTACTGTGAAGTCAAATCTATAGGCTGCTGTGCATTTGCACGGTGACATCATAGCATTGCTATGACATTACAATTGTAACGATGACATCACAATGGTTGAACAATCAAATACTTGGGTCAAGCGATCTACAGCATGACATCACAATAGTAGATCAATCAAATAAACCAACTACTGCTGTAGATATCGCTTGCTATTTGAAAGCGATATCTACTGCGAAAAGTATTGGGTGATAAAATATAATTTTTTATTTTTTTTTACTATTCTATCACCGAGTTCATATTGTTTGAAGGAAGGCTTCATTTGACCAAGGTTTTCATAAAACCTTGCTCTGGCCCTATGATAAATTCAGCTATCTAGAGTGCAAATTCTTGGACTGACCACGACCTTGTTTACCCTGGCAACATCTGGAAATTGAATAGGTTGACCCCCCCCTCAAAATTTCAGCAAATGTGCAGCAGAGCACTAGAGAATCTGGCAGCAAATTAAAAAAATATTGTATGCACCATATATTTACTATGATGTTTTTCTGTAAGTGCTAAATAGTGATAAACAAAGAAAGAAATTAATTGTGATCTGACGCCATAGCATGTCCTGGCCTAACTGAGAATATGGGGCCTAACTCTGAAAACGCGGTCGAAAAAAACCGCGGGAAGGACCCTTTTGTTTAACACGCTGTGGCTAATTACACGTAGGGCTAAGAGACGAAAATCTGAATGGTCCCTTCAGATGGAACTTCACAGGAGCCGCCACCGAGTTGGTGAGCCGAAGTTGAGCTATCTAGCAATTTATCGCGTTTTTCAGATTTGTCTTCCGTTAAAAACATAATTATAGGTGGATAGCACCCTTTATTTGTTTGATTTTAGATGTATTGGTATTCCTAGATAATATTAACAAAGACAAACGTTCAAATTAATCACTTTGATTAATATATATTTTTTTTACATTATATAATTTCTTTACATTCAAGGCATAACAAAACAGGATAAAGTTCAATTTGCCAGTAACTGTCATAATTACATATAGACTATATAGTAGCCTACTATTACTACATGTAATTATGTGACATTGGTTAATTTGGTACCACTGCCATCCTCTACTTATACCAGTGAATACAAGCTGATTCAGACCGTGGCTCATTCGGACCTGGCTCATTCGGATCTCAAATAGAGTCGGACCTCTGTCCAAAGCTGATTCGGACCTCTATTCAAAGCTGATTCGGACCTATTTCCAGTCTGATTCGGACCTACTTCGGACATATTCCCGTCGTCCTATTCATATAAACGTTAGGTGGAGTGGTCAACCGCTGTTCGTTGAGCAAGTAGACAATAAACGCCGGTGCTGGCAGGTTTACTGCAACATTCAGCGCTACGGGTGTTATCCATCTGCCCTAAACTGACAAGCCGTGATATAAGTGAAAGAATCTAGCAAGCGTCTCTAAACCCAAATTAAAAATAATAAAAAATAAAAAATAATAGAGTAGCCTGTCTGATACACACAGTGGCTAATGGCTACCGTTTTGACTTCCACGCTCTCTTCTCAATCAGAAAGATTCTTGAGGCACGTGGTATCGTGAACACACACCCCCCTCCCCCGTAAGTAATGTAGTAATCGCAATCAAGATGATAAGTCTTATATCTCTATAGTGGATCAATCGATTATGCATCGTGATAATACCTTACTCTTACTATGGGGGCATAGCGCAGTTTCTCATTGTAAAGGATGGCCAAGTAGGCCGTAGAAAAAGTAGGTTTTGCATACGTTCCATTGTAAAGTAAAGTAAAGTTATATGATTTATATAGCGCCATTATCCAGAAAAAAATGTCTGCTCAAAGGCGCTTAATCGTATGCTCGCTTAAAGATAAATGTTTTTAGATGGATCTTGAAAGCTGACAAGTTGGAGATGTCCCGGATATTATTGGGTAGGGCATTCCACAGCA
>JAUTBT010042578.1:0-17023 GCA_032361225.1 Lepetodrilus schrolli | reverse complement strand
TAAACAAAATGACAATTACGATCGGAAACTAGATGTGCTAATCGAGGGCATTTAATATATGTTTACAATTTGTAATACAAATTATTCTTAAAGTTGTTTCTTGTCCTTTGATGCATTTATCAATGAGTAAAGCTGTTTACAATTTAGTGACCTGCATGTATTCCTACGCGTAACTTTATAAAATGTCGATTCACACGTTGATGTTTTCTTCTTATGGAGAAGTATTTAAGCTTGACATTAGATGATAAAGAGATTATTAACCTCGTGTCTTTAGATATCGTCTATATCCTCAGAAGCTCGTCTAAATCAAAGATTATCCCTAAGTGCAGGATATAGACGATATCTAAAGACACTCGTTTAATAATCTCTATTTCTGTATCATGTTACAATATCTAAATAATAATACTATTGACATATGTTTGAACATGTAGGTCAATTGTAGTTATCAGGTTACTAAATAGAAAACATACAAGTTTTTGAGGCAGTACTTTTTCCTTCGTCTTTAAAATATGTTCCAGACATGTTATTTATCTTGGTGGTACGAGCTCCGTACACGTGCATTGCTCTGTGGCTGTGCATGTGTAGCTCTGCTACAGGAATCTGTCCTTTAGTCAAGGTCTTTACTAGCATTCAATGGGCAACGTATCAATCAGAACATTTGTCAATGCTTTACGCGTCGCTATTCATATTCTGTATTTGTCAAGGGCTACTGTAAAGTAATAATGCGGTCTGGAAAGTTCCATTTTAAACTCCAATAGTCTGCTTGTGGGGACTAGCATAAATGGTTGAATATATGTGACACCGCTTGTCTGCATCGACTCCGACTATCAATGAGCGTTTTGTGGACTTTAACACACAGGTATTGCCGATTGTTGCGTTGAAATATTCGATGGAATATTTGCAGCAATTTTTCACTCAACAGCTATCTAATAATTTGTTAACTGTCTGGTGAATTCATCACGGTCTCAATTCAATCGGCAGGAAGTGTTAAATACGACCTGTATCAATGGTGCCATTGCCCAGTGATTGACGAGCAACAGTGCCCTCCCGTGAATGTGTAATACGTTGCTGACAGATGTATTGACAAAACAATTAATTTACTCTGGGAAAATGTGTAACGATGACACCTATGGCCTTGTCAATCCTCCTGTCACTCTGCTGCGAAATGTCCTGAGAATACGACACACTTACACTACAAGAATATCACATTTACTTATCAAACCGCTGCATACAGTCGGGAAAAAGTAATTGAACAAATGCTATATATCTGCTTTAGGAACATTATTACTTATGTTCGTTGGCTTTCCAGATATTTAATAATGGTTTATACATAGAATTAATCTAATATACATTTAGTTCTGTGTAGGTTAAACATAGAAATACCTTAATTATACTTAACTGACGATCACTAGTAATTTTTACATATTAAATGTTTGTGTTATGTTATGTAAGTTTCAGAAAGTTAAAACAAAAGTTGAAATACATCATTCTCTCAAATATCGTAATGCATTTTATGAATTAAGACATGTTATTCAATTTCTGCAAATTATTAGAGCAAGACGATAAATATGGTTTGTACTCATCCGTCCAAAAGCAATCTTTCTATTTGCTATAAATGTGTAACATTCCCCAAAGCAAAATTTTAGTTCGTCATTTTATATATCTATGCTCATATATGCGTTGTCGTATTAAAATTGTTTTTATTTTGCGATATAGAAATGCATAAAAAATTTTTTTTTAAAGTAGTTATCATGACCCAGAGTTCATTGAAGTCATACTCATGTTAGAGATGATTGCAATGGAGTCCAAAAAAATATGCATCATTTGGTTAGAAGCGGAGTGATACAAATATTATTACATGTAAATCAGAGTAACCTATCTCGTATTTTCTGTATCACTCACTTAAGTTGCCAATGATACGATAATCTGAGATATATGCATTTCTATATATAAACGTGTTGTGATGATAGATGTACATTTAATCACAATTCTTCGTATTTATGCATGATCTAGCAGACTAATTTTGTCTAGGAAATACATGTAAATAATACGTTGATGTGTTGCATGAACTTCTACGGAAGCATGTCTATATACATCTACATATTATTATTATTATTATTATTATTATTATTATTATGGAACCTGACAACTACGTAAGGCTTTCTAACCTATATGTCAACCTTAATTGTGTTTATTGTAAACATTATTATTTATCTGTTTGCTTCTTCTGTTCTTTCCTCCTCTCTTAGTACCCTATATCACATGACTCTAAATAATTACATTATAAAAATGTCTGTCATATATATAGTAATACTACAATGTTTGCACTAATTTGCAATATTACTATAGCTATATGACACGATGTTCATATTATTATTCAGAGGTCTGTGTTTATATGCACGTGTTTATCCCAGTTATTTGACACATTTATTGACGTACGTAAAAGTAAACTAATCCATCATACATGAGATATTATTTTTCATAGACCCTACAAATGAGTCAAATATCTGTGGTATGTATTTACATATCTATACATCTATTTATCCTAATATTTCTCACTATCAATAGAAAATAGTCCTACATCATGTTATCCACCCGTGCATTGGCTTGGATACATTTTTAATACGTAATTGATGTTGTTCGTGACGGTGTTTGCTACAATGTTCAATGGAATATGATCAATATATCAAACTTGAATATATTTTATACTTAGTATATGATGAGAAATTTTTAAAGCAATACAGCACTATTTCTTAAAGGTCACTCTTAGCTAAAAGAGAACATTCCATTATAGAGCATACATTGCATACATTTATCCTTAATTGTTCAACAAATTGCAGTAAAAGTTATTTGTTTAAAAAAGTCTATAAATTGGACCCCTTGATGATGTGTGCAGGAGCCAATGCTTCACCGCATCCCCAGCATGTTTCATTACTTCCTCTCGCGACATTAGCCCTGACTTCCGGATCTCACTCAAAACGCTGCAGGACTCCGGCAGAACTCACATACAAAATATTATCTGAAAATTCCAGGCGGATGTCTTCACTGACAAAATTAATCAACCTGTCGCGGAGAAATAAATACTGTACATCGCATGCAATTGCTCGACTTTTGTAATGCGTTTAGTCCCAGATTTGTGAAATTGTCATAGAACGCCCGTGACCAGTAGAGATCCAGAATGTTCTTGGTAAATGGCCTCCCCCACAACTTTGGTGACGGATTATCTCTTGACCACTTTCTGTATCTCTTTCCGTCTATTTCAGCGTGTAATTGTAACCTGCACGCTAGACAATGTCGCTTCAATATGGAATTATACCAATTATCTGGATACAAGAGTGGCGGGGTGTGTCTGAGGTGTAGACACAACACGGCTGGCCGTAATTGCAATTACTGCAAAGAAGGCTTCTATCGCGACAGAAGCAAGCCAATGACACATCGGAAGGCTTGCAAAGGTAGGAGGTTCTTTTCTTCTTCTGTTTTTCAGTTGAGTTTATTTTGGTTTATTTTTGTTTTCCAGCTTGCAATTGTAATTTGCATGCTCGACGATGTCGCTTCAATAGAGAGCTGTATATGCTGTCTGGGCTTTTGAGCGGTGGGGTGTGTCTCGGATGTAAACATCACACGGCAGGACGCCATTGCCACTATTGTAAACAAGGCTACTTCCGGGATAGCACCAAACGCATCAGCGATCGTAGAGCATGTAAAGGTATGGCGCCGAGTCCTGGGGATACATGCGAGACAGGGACTACACGCTAGCCTAACTATGGGGTCTGCTTACTCTATGTACCTATTTTTAATGTCCACCTCCGATTGAAAATCCTTAAAGACCCATTTCAATTCAGGGCTGACACGCAAAAACACCCACCTTTTCAATGATGAACTTTTGAAATTATTGGAAATATTTTATTCCAAATTGACCTGTGTATTGGCTGGGTTTTTTTTATAGAATTTGAAGAACTGGAAGAATATACTCGAAACTGTCTAATGATGGTAATTGATATGTGGAAATAGGGTTTTATATTGAGACAGGTGGGGGATATGGACAAGTAGCTAATTAAAAATGTGTAAGTGACCCCACAGTTTAGTAGACTAGCGTCATATACAACACACGTCGGTTAGTTCATGTATGTGTGTGTATAATAACAATCGGATATGTCAGGCCACGACTACTGCTGTGTACAAAGCGCAAATATCATGTAATAACTGGTGTCATGTATAACATACATTTAATATGTCATGTCATGACTAGTGCTACGTACAATACACTTGTTTATGTTTTCTTATCAAAGAAGTATAGGACCACATGTCCTATCAGTTAGAATTAGCATGTACTGCACCTTTTAGCTCGTAGTATTTTGCAATGTTAGAACATATTAATACATAGTTAATTAATTCTCTACATGTATATTATTATTTTCGTCAATATATGTTTTTAGTGTGTAGATGAAATTGTATTTATAGATCTACCAAACTGCTTCCAATGACCAGGCAATGTAGAGTACAGTCAACTTTTCTTTCACTGTAAACTTAAATGGATAGAATAACGAACAAATATACCCCATATAGGGGTTTAAGGTACATAAAGCAGTTATGTTGGCCATCCAATTATAGATGAGAATTTGTATTGTAGACATCGGATTTATGGCATCAGTGCCGTAGTAGGACTTTGCAATACGCTGTGTGTTGATGCGAATGAGGAACGTTGCCACTGAAGACCGCACACGACATCTGCAAGACGGCTGTCTGAAACCTATGAAGTTCCTAAATGCTCCGTCTTTATTCAGAGCATGTTAACACATGTGAAATGTACTACTGATCCAAGAGCAACTTTGAAATATATCACTCGAGAAGGATATCACAACTGTCCACGTGGTATATCTTTATCAAGTGATGCAGGATGTTAATACCTTGCTTCACCAATAACAACATGAATGAAGACGATTTCCCAGGATCCTGTTTCCCCTACATCAAGGCACTACACTTCAACCATTGCTTCAATGTGGAGAAAAAAATGGAAGATCTGTTCAACATCAAAGATTGCACGATGCACATAAACCCGCATCTGGGGGAGATATGAAACATATGCACATATGCACATAAGTTCTTGCAATTCAATAATGACCGGAAGGAGATAGGGGATAAACAACCACAGGGGAAGGTATTATGAAATCGTTTAGAACTTCCGTGGATGTTATCGTGCAAAAAAAAGGAACAACTGCATGCATTATTAATAGATTGAATATCCACAAAGGAAGGGATTGTATATGGATGAAACAACTGCGAGAGACTGAATGGTGAATGGAGTGAATTAATCTGGTAGATGTTAAGAATATAGTGGATAGGTTTGGGAACGTTACTTTGTCTTGAGTGAATAATTACAGAGAAGGGTACTGAATTATTGCAGGGGAAGTTATTGGATATTAAGTGAATAACTGCAATGGAAGTTATTGTGTATCAAGCGAATAACCTCGGGGAAATATAGAGAGTGAAAAGCTGTAGGAGGATGTATTTAGAAGATTAAATAATAACAATGAATACATATTTATAACATGAAGAATTGTGGGAAGGTTTTTTTATACATAAAATGGACAGCCCTCGTTCCCTTCTATCCAATATCAGATTCTATTTCAAATCCTTTGGAATATGAGTTAGTGCGCATTTAAGTTTCAAGATAAGTCTTCCAGGACAACGAGTGAATAGGAATTTAGTGTTGGAGGCTGTTGAGGACATTTTATAGTATCTAGTGGCAATGAGGCAAGTTTTAGTCGATCTTAAGGGTGTCACGTGTGGGCACGGGTGAGAGATCGGGATGAAATCCACCCGAGAAGGATTAAAGTCTCTCAATGAACTGTGTAACCTTTCAGTGGCGCGCCGGATCACTGCTCTGACATTTAAACAACAGGCATCAAGACATATTCATGAAACATTACGAGATGAACAAAGTATTAGGTTTTGAAGTATAAAATACTAATAGCTTTACGGTTTGTATCTTTAGTAACAAAAGACGACAAAGCAGGTATCATATGCTTGGTACTCTTTGGCTTTAAACCCTTATTTTATAGCGACTGAAACCGTATAATTTTCTGACATAGTTATACACACGGTACAGGCATGCCTTTACATGTTACCAAATTAGTTAATACTGACTTCATTGACATAGAAGTCTCGTGAGATTGGCTTAAACGATTGTTAACACCTTCATATAACTAGGCTTATACCATTGATATCATCTTTGAGTAACCATATGTATAAAAAGGCTTTATTAAAAAGTAGATAAAAATACATTGATATCATCACAGTGACAACGTCTTTTTATCCATTATTAAAACTCGATCTGCTAAGATTGAATAAATGCAAGAACACCTGGACAACGCGCATGCGCAGTAGAGTACTCTGAATATGAGTTTGAAATCGGGGTCACCGTGTATCAAATGACGTTAATTCCTCATGTTGGGTGACCTGTGACCTATAACACAGGGGTGATGGGCCTCTGTGATTGGGACCTACGAGTATAATCAAATTAAGGGGTCATCTCAAAGTCATTATGATATTAGGAACCACTGCCTGAATAGTTCCACCATTCTTATGTGTGCAGTTTCATTATGGACCAATAATCGAATACAATAGCAACGCATTGGGTTTTAATGTTCATTGTGTGCTAGGGGTCTATGTTCTATATTCATTAATGTAATATTATATGTAAGCTTCCACATTTATATTGTAATTTCTGAATACCGTTTAGGTCAGGGGATATAAAGAGACATTTTTATTCTCAGTGAGATGGATGGGTATTAAGGGGTGTTTATTTTTGGGGGGGTTAAATAGTTTAGAGAGAGAGGGAGAGTGAAATAGAAAGAGTATATATTGGGGTGTATGTAGTATGTTTGTGAGATTCAAAGAAAAATCTGGGCACGCGTGGTGAATATCTACGTCTGCTAGCGTGTGTGATTGTATACATGTGTGTACGTGTGTGTGTGTGTGTGTGTGTGTATTTGTGTGCGCGTGTGTGTAATAATCGTAGATGTCGTTGCATGACGGAGGTACGGGAGGTAATTATACGCCTCCCAAGTCGAGGAAATTGCATTATTCCAAGATGACATAACTGACATTCCCCCGTACCATCTGGTTCGCTCTACCCCCCTCTTCCCCTCCCACGGGCCCTTGGTACCAATGAGTGCAGTATGCTTTCGGGTAGGTACCCCCCATCTACGTCACGTGTTTTATACCCCATGTCACGCCACAGCGTGCTACTCCTTATACCTCCATGGCGTGTTCCCCCATAAACCACGCTTATCATGCGATCTAATGTAGTATATCATCTAGCCGTATTAGTATCCAGATCAGATGGTAGGTATGTCTTGGCAAGGAAGGAGATAGACGGTATATTTTGCACTTAATAGGGGCATTACGCCACATCAAAACACCCGGTACAATAAGCAACGCTATGTTTAGTCAATATATTATCACCAGGGAAATATGCAGACAAGAATAGCTCAGAATACCTACACTGGTTGTTATTCTATTATTTTTATTATTTAATAATGGTAATCCATATTGGTAAATTCCCTTAGAGCCTGTGTGAGTTTAATAATCGTACCGTCTACACTGGCAGTATGAAACCAGACACGAACGGGACGTGATGCAACTGATGGACCTGAAACATGTGCGAAGAAATATGGAAAATGTGTATACTAGTAGTGGTCATTACAGTTCATGTAACCAATACTCTCTCTCTCTCTCTCTCTTTTTTTTTCTTTTCTCTCTCTCTCTTTCTCTCTCTCTTTCTCTTTCTCTCTCTCTTTCTCTCTCTTTCTCTTTCTCTTTCTCTTTCTCTCTTTCGCTCTCTCTCTTTCTCTCTCTCTCTTTCTCTCTCTTTCTCTTTCTCTTTCTCTCTGTCTCTGTCTCTTTCTCTCTCTCTTTTTTTCTCTCTCTCTCTATCTCTCTCTTTCTCTCTCTTTCTCTCTCTCTCTCTTTATCTCTCTCGCTCTCGCTCTCGCTCTCTGTTTTGTGTGTGTGTGAGAGAGAGAGAGACAAAGAGAGAATATTTTTACACACGCCATGGGGCGGGCAAGTGATTTTAACATGAAATACGATAATTATTACTCACTACTTACATTAGCGGGAGCAAGTCATGTGTGCTAATTAACCTGGTTGAATGAGTGCATAGAATACAGCGTGGGTCCCAGATCTACCCATCCTCCATTACTATGTTTAATAATTCTTCATCACATCGCAGTTGTCAAGACCAGAAGAATCTAGAGGACGAGAAAACATCTTCATTGCCTCAATCAACTCGACTATTAATACGTATCAATCACAAAACCAGTGCTATTGACACTCAAGCAAGGATGGTAACTGTTTCATCCTTATGATATTTCCATTTATGCTCTTCGTGTGTAATGGATATGATATATAACGACAATACCTCTACAGTTTGCATGACCTATTGTACCCAGGTCAACATAGCCCCTGACATGCCAGGATGCTCATGTGGCTTTGTTCCAGGCTGGATGTTTCCCAATGGACAGAGTTAGTGTTCTTGTGGACTGTTATAGCTTTGGCATCAAGAAGAGGTTTCAAGCTCAAGTATGCTGTAGCACAGCTAGCGCCCAAGATAACAATCTCAGCAATAAACACTACCATAGTGTGTCAAGTAAAAGTGATATAATTATTATTCATCACAGTATGCTTAAATGGTGGAACGTCAGTGAGAGGAAGTATGGACCTATCTTCAGCATTTTCTGATTGTGATTCTAACAAGAATGAGCCTTTTGCAATGATACTATATCTTGACAATGTTAAGAATATTTAACCGTACGTAAGATGGGAATTCGCTGAACAAGCTGAACAGTAAACATTTGTGTCTGAGATGCGAGTGCATTATCGGCGCCGGATTCGGTGATTCCATGCGAAGGAGAATACCGGTGTTCACGGTGTCGTCTTCCTAAACGGTCACACGAAACCTGGATCATCAACAAATGTTCATATTCATACAGTTCAGTTCACATGAGATGGCTTATTAATACAGTTCATTTGACAGGAGATGGCTGGGTTCTGAAAGCATGTTGGAGACCTAAGTCATTGTGTACCATTGGACCATAGAAACAGTAGAAACAGTACCATTGGACCATAGAAACAGTAGAAACAGTACCATTGGACCATAGAAACAGTAGAAACAGTACCATTAGACCATAGAAACAGTAGAAACAGTACCAGTAGAAACAGTACCATTGGACCATAGAAACAGTAGAAACAGTACCATTGGACCATGCACGCAAAGACGAAGACCACACGCACTTCCATGAACTGAGAACTGAGAATCATTGAATAATCCACGTTGCCTGTGTAAAGAAGAGAAGATACAACACACTTACTAGCACCTGATGTTAACTGCAAATGTACGATCTGCCTCACGTTATTCGTCGAGCCATTAGAGAACATGTAAAACAAATCAAAATGTATACAATAAGTCTTAGAATAGTTTCTACGTATCTCCCTTCGAGGTACTGTGATGACAGACTCTGCCATAGCTTACACACTGCCATGGATCCATGCGTAAAAGCGATAGTGGAATTCTATAGTGTAACATAAGATAGTTGTGATTTCGAAAGTTGCAACAGTTTCCGTCTGATGTCTGAAACGAGTACTAATGTTGTCAGACGTCGGTCTGATGTCTGACAATCGCAACATTTTATATCAGACAAAAGTACCAGTGTTGTCGGACGTCCGTCTGATGCCTGCATCAGTCTGATGTCTGACAAGGGTACTATCAGACTGAGAGATACAACCGTCTCGGCAATGCTAAGATAACAGGTGCGCAGAAATAGTGCTGAGACTGTTTGCTCAGGTGTAGAGCACTTGTCGCTAGTAGAGCACTTGTCGCTAGTTGCGTTATGCGTTTTGTATGTGGCAGTGCTGCTGTCTTATTGCATGGACATGGACAACTATTCTAGATACCAGCACCGCTATTAAACAACTCTTCATAATATGCTGCATACCATTCTGGTGTCTGTATACTTGCGATATTATATATTTAATGTTAATTACTTTTTTCTTGTACTATCATGTATGCTCACTGTAGACATTTTTTCAAGAGATTATATGCTGATATGTGAATGTATTGATAAACCATATGCATTCTGAATGGTTAATAGTGTTAAAAGCAAATAGTCAGTACGTTTGAAAAATATTTCAATTCGGACATTCATAATTATAATGTTATTTTCATTGTGCAACTGGTTATATATCAGTATAGGTACCAAGCTGTGTACTAGTATCTATAGTGGACTCGCCTACATCGAAATAGCCTGTAACCGTTTTTTCATGACTTACAGCGTGTGATTGCCACCCTGTCGGCGCTTTGGGCAAGACGTGTAACCAGACGACTGGTCAGTGTCCGTGCAAGGATGGCGTCACTGGACTGACCTGCAACAGGTGCGCTAAGGGCTACCAACAGAGCAAGTCCCACATCGCTCCGTGCATCAGTAAGTACAGTCTTACTATTAATTACTTACCAAGTACTGGCCTAGTGCTAGTGTTGCACCAGTGCTGGTATTGTACTAGTGTATGCTAGTGCTGTCCTCGTGTTAGTACTGTCCCAGTGCTAGTGATATCCTAGTGCTAGTACTGCCCTATTGATGACTTATTCCTAGTGCTAGTACTGACTTAGTGCTAGTATTGTACTAGTGCTGTTCTGGTCATGTGCTAGTGTTAGTGTTCTGTGCGTACTGTCCTAGTATCCTCTTAGTGCTAGTGAGAGTTATGTGCAAGTATCGTTGACCATGTTATTCAATCAAAGCCTCTTGTCACGCCACACAGTCCAAAGTTAGATGTCATATTTGTGTTCACGAAGGTACAAGTAAATGTATCCCAGCTAGTAGTCGTGATATGTCAACGGAGTACGTGTATTTGACGTTTTTAATTTGTTTTGCCAACTGATTGTGAACTGCGGCCGACATTTCTACTGTGATATACTGACATGTTAAATTCATGTCTAACACCTAAATACAATCATATTATCTGCTGTATTTAACGACACAAACTGGCAACATCATTCTTGTTTCGAGACACACGAACCTGTTTGTGTAATGACAATGACAAATTGCATTGCAACAAGCATATCGAATATATAAACAAAATACAGTTATACTCCTTCAACAAGGTGCTGTGTAACTGTAGCATTCGTATTGAATGAAAAACGTCACAGACACGAATCTTGCAGCTCTTGAATGGTCGTAGACTGTTTTGACTGTCGTGAAATTTGATCTGGCTTGTCTGAGGTCTTCATTCATGTCATCGGCAACGTACGTGATCTAGGCGCCATTGGCTGTATTGAGACGTTGCCTCGGATATAGAATGGCAAGATTTTCACCTCACTCAGCACAAAACGTTCATTGTCAATAAGCGACAGTATCGAATTCATGGGATCAAAACTTGAATGTTTGAACTAACTATTTTGTATCACTCTACTTTTGACCATCAACCAATCAAACGTTGTCCTTTGATTGCCGTACGTGGGCGGACCTACATGTATGTAGTGTGGTTTGCGAACAGATTGTAATGCACTCTGAATACGGTGAATAGCTTAGTATCTATAATGGCCAGGCGAGCGATGCATGTGAATGTAAATGAGAGAGAGACAGACAGACAGACAGACAGACAGACAGACAGACAGACAGACAGACAGACAGACAGACAGACAGACATAGGGAGAGAGAGAGAGAGACAGAGAGAATCAGGGAGAGAGAGAGATAGAGAGAGAGGGAGGGAGAGAGAGGGAGGGAGAGAGACACGGAGAGAGACAGGGGAGAGAGAGACAGGGAGATAGGGGGAGAGACAGACGGGGAGAGATAGAGAGAGAGAGAGAGAGAGAGAGTATAGGACGAGCACGATGATACCATGGATGGGATACACCATGAGATATTGGATTATGGGAATGTACATGATTGAGCTATACTATGTTAAGAGATAGGGATCTCAAGCAGCAAGGGTGTCAAAAATGTATATTGTATATTATATATGTCGTAGTAACATTTCTTTGTTAAACCTCATAATAAATACTCAAACATTGTTAAGACACCTGATATCACCCGAACTCACCAAGCCCCGGTGGAACAAACATGCAGGTGTATATTCGTATCATAGATTTGATGCGGAGCAGAGCAAAGTAAGTTCATTATGTTCGTAAATTACTACAACGGTATTAGTAAGAAAACAGTTTAAATAGCACCTACAAGTACAGTCAACGTGCGTTATGTAGCTTCCCACACACCGGAGAGGTTAATTTAAGGTTATGCAGCTTCCATACATACACCGGTTTTTATAATATGTGCGTGCGTGCGTGCGTGCGTGCGTACGTGATATAGCTTCATTTGCTGTATAGTGTCCCATGTACATAATGTATATGTGAGTAGGTTTCCTGACACCAATACCTGTAATGTAGTGTCACATCTAGTGCGTGAATTAATATACCATTATATTATAATATTAGATGTGGATGTATAGCATTGAATCACTGACGAAGTGTTTCACAGTTCTTGCGAAAGCTCGTCATTTAAAATGTTTGAATAGATTGTCTTACCGGGTATTACTTGTCTAAAGTGGTACAAGATAGGTCTTTAATGCAAACAATACATATAAGTATGACATTGGCCCCGTACGTAAGATAACTATATGATCATTAGTATTATCAGATGACATGTCTATATGTCTTGGTGTAGTACGACATAATAAACCCACAACCATTCCCTTAGTTAACAACCGTCAATAAAGGCTCTGATCCATTGACGGATATTAAGTAGACAAGGACGATTTGTTTCAGAGGATGGCTACTATACAATCTAGTTTTAAATTGAAGGATATTAATTAAACCTAACGCATGCTGATAATAGTTATATTAACCCAAATGTTATTCATAGTAGTTAAGATAAACTTCAGGATAACGAACTCAAATAAATGTTAATATTGTATTTTGGGTAGATAACTCAATAAATTACTGTATTAATGTGAGGTATAAGTTTAGGGATTATAAACTCCAACAGGACAGATAAATCAACATACCCTGATATGCACTCCAGGGTATGCACTTCAGGGTAGAGAAGAACTGTCGCTAAATCCAGGGTAGGCCCTCCATGCCAGGACTTGCTGATATTAACAGCTGTTTGTTTCAGGCCCAAAGAGAGCTGCCAATTCCACAAATAGAGATGATGTAGTCATCCGCCGTCGAGGCTCGAAAGGGAAAGAAAGTAAATTGGCATGCGCATCTGGCATGATTAAGAATAATTAGAAAATAAAACTCTACTGTTCCTTGCAATATAAATTAACAAATTTAAACAGCATGTATGGATCTGGTTTATTTCAAGAATCAAATTTTTTTTTAAACCAACACTTCCGACATGACTACCTGATCTGAACCATCCAACTCTGGTCTATCTTTACCTTACTAAATACCTAGCTTATAATAATACCCGACTTTGTTGTGAGAGCATTCTCTGAGTGTTTGACAGCTGGTTCTCAATGTCTCTAACACACCCTTGCATGCTCTGTGGCACCTCTGGACAATGAATCCGAAGAGAACACGCATGCTTCTTGTTGAGGTTGTAGTCTTAAAGCATGTCGTCTAAGAGTGTCTTCTCGAGAAGACATTGCTTCTGGCGTGTCGCCCATCACAAACGGCTCAGTCGGTGTGTCTCGAACACGGTGGCGTCTGTTGGCGTGTCGCCCGAATACAACACCTGCATGTAACTACACCTAAGACAACCATGAAATATTGCGATAGCATCCTCCTTATTAAATATCAGCATTATGAATACATCTGAACTTGAAAAGAAAAAGTTTTAATATAATCTATTTTTATAGCAAAATTGGCATGTTTGATAGAGCTTGTGTATGCCGTACAATATCCAAGGTAGCCAGCGTGAGCTCGGGAAAGTGTTATTTTTTTGTATTTTTTTAATAAACTACGGGATGTTTTCACCATACTCATAACACGAAATAGGGATAGTGAGCAAGCCTTGTCTAAGAAGAGTGTGAACGAGGCGAGACGGATGCAATGCTTGTAGACAATGGCGTCGTGCCTCAGGGTGAACGGAGAAGCAATCTCGCCGATGCCTGTTTAAATAATCCGTATCTTCTCTCCGGTATCTGTTTGCACACAATTTCATAACTGTGTAGCCACAGAAAATTGAAGAGCGTCACTATTCAAGCATATTTTCCTCTATCAACAAAAACGTGCCATGCAGATGTCCATTGATGAAATAATTACGCTAGACCGAGTGATTTCTGTTAAAGTCTTCCTGTCTTGATGTGTTATTTAATATCTTAATAATCCATGTACCGTAGTTTTGTATGTGTACATGAATTCATAACTATGGACATATGAAATTTTGTATCTAAATTTATCAGGTTATGGTGATGTTAACAGATCGTATCGCATGATGGTGATATTAACTGATGATATCACCTACCCGAAGACTCTATGTAATCAGTAGAACTTACCCAGCCATCTAATCAAATATTAGGGTTGTTCAAGACAAGCTATCCATGCCACATTATGGCCACAACGTTCATTCAGCAAGCGGATTAAATCAAATCTGTCTTTTATTCATCATGTTTTCATTACGATTACTTGTTTATTAGACTCTTTCTTCACTCATCATTTATGAAGTAGGACTTCGCATCATCTGCAAACATGGCTATCATACGAGGTGAAGTGATAAAGAGGACTCGTGGTGCTCGTTTCGTTTCAGGAATGACAAGATAGAATCACACTTTTCATCTTTGGGGTTTCAGATCCAATTAATGGGCAGATAATGCGTCCAGTGGGATTTGCAAATAGACATATGGCAATGTGACAAGTTCGCCAATGAATTTAATATTGACTATGTGCTGAATGGACTTATTATTGTGATATCGTCTTCACCTCCAGACAGTGTTCACAATTGAACATAGCTGACAGCTAGCTGACTCCATAGTGAAAGATAATTGGTAAATTTCCAATAAAATGAATATGTTTAGGGAAACACGTATATTATGTGGTTATCGAGTACAAGATTAGTAGATAATAGTTTTTAGTCTTTAAGAATTCACCATAGATATAGTCTACTGCTAAAAAAAAATCAGAAGAATTATTCATAAAAAAATTATAACTGATCGTTTAAAATAATATTTTATGTTTTCAGAAATCCCTAAGCCAACAACAACATCAAGACCTGGTAAAACAGGTAAGTGCTTATATTGTTTGCTTCACTCATAGTCTCCCAAACTACTCTACAGAAATGTACTATTAACATTAATTCATAGTGTCGTCCTGTTGTGGGAGAAAGGAATTCCTTGTATGTATAATAATGCGAATACAGCTCTTTATATGCTTACCATGTACTTTTCATCTTGTTAATGTTTCTCCGCTAATAATTCTCGTTTAAATTTCGATAGTGTCTAATCATTTTTGCGTATCAAATAGTATGTAAAATAACCCTATTTTCGATAATCATAAGTACTATTAAATATAATTAAATACCAGCGTACTAGTGGATGGGATTAAATGTGTAGGCCTACCTATAAAGCAATAACCCATATTTAATTAGCTACCTAACACCTAGGATGAAAAGTTTTATTACTTTTTGTTTAAATAATTACAAATTAGTTAATCACCAGCCACTCGTGAAAGAATACCTGCATATGAATAAGTACTGACTGTCGAGCCGATGCCTACAGATCGAGTTTGAATCTCATTCCACGGGTCGTGTTGGTCTGGGCAAATTGAAAGGGTGCACGGTCAACAAAGTGACTGGTCACCTTCAGACTATCACCAATCAACGGTCAATGTGTTTTAGGGGTCATGAGATAAAGGTACCCATCAAAGGGCCTGTCACGAACTCAGAAAGGGGCTTGGTAGCGTTTCAGAATTTCGTCGCGCTTTCTCGTAAATTCCCTCAAGCCTGTCATTGAGCGTCCACAATGACCGTGGCAAGGTCTAGTGGTTGGGAGCGCTGAGGAAAGGCGTATACGTCTGGGGTAGCCAACCCTGCGTTAACTCAGGACAATGTTACGGAAAAAGGGGCATTATCTCAGGCCACCCATCTCGTTTGGGATATAATGGCAAATTGTCATAGAGGTACGAGACCTGGAGTACCCGTTCTAATGCTGTCTTGCAATTTCGCTCTGGAAAACACGACATTAAAATATCTTAGATTAAGTATTGGATATAAAGTGCATGGACCTGATGAAATTTACCAAAGAGAAATATCATAGTGTACCAATATATTGCACAAAAACTTATAAAAAGCTATTGCTGTGCTATAGACAATATATGTAATTGATGTTTAGAATACAATATGGTGATTAAGTACAAAAAGGCAATTTGAATGTTATCAATACCGACGTATTCACTGTATTGCCGCAATATACAAACATGTCATCTGTGTGGTCGATTTAATCACAGGAGTTGATTCATAACACAAACAGGTATAGATCACAATCTTTCACAGTTTTGACAAACTAAACCATTCCCCTATAGACTAATGAAGCATCTACCGCCACCCCAGAGGAAAGAGCAGTGTCATTTCACACACAATAAGCAAGAAATTGAGCTTTTAAGTATAATGTTACAGAGAAGGGCGTGCTAGCAAGTTTACCTGACTTTCAGCAATGGCTGTCAGATAGCATCCTTCGTGGTATTTGAAAAAGATTGAAATCTCGATGTATTTTACCAGGGTCGTTGAACGCGTGCAGGGTGATGGTATCGCGGGTAAAAGATCACTCTAGTCGTCCATGTGTTAAGTCTGGGATTCAAAATCCTGTCTTGAAGGTTCGGGAGTATCTGTATGTGTTGTTTGGGAAGTCAGTTCTTGAGATATATGGTTTATATCAGTTTTTGTGTCGCCTGACAGGATTTAAAGAGCTTGCCCTATTGCGACAATCTGTGTGGTACAATGTATGGGCGAATAGTGCCTTTTTGTAATGGTCAAATAGAATATGCCTTTCGCCCTTTACTAGGGTTCATCAGCATAATATATAGAATATA
>JAUTBT010042567.1:0-17026 GCA_032361225.1 Lepetodrilus schrolli | reverse complement strand
GTACTGACAAGACCAAGGATGATAACTGCATTGCCACTCTACAGACATCGCATCCTATCAATATCGCGTCAGAAAGAAGATATTCCGACCCAGGATGTCCCAAACATCTCCACAGAAAATGGGATGTGATTTTGGTGGCGCTTAACATATGATGAGGTGTATATATAACAAATACGGGTTTAGTATGAAGAAATTAATTTTGCTTTCTAAACAATATTCCAGCATTATGTAATGTCTAGTAGTAGTGCTTGTAACAAGACATTTCCGGGTACAATTTCATGCTCAATTTTGTTCACAAATCCCCACACAAACTTTAAATTAAGCATGAAATCACACTCAAATAATTTCGTAATCTCTGTCCCAATGTCTTGGTATAGTATGTAAGACGAATGTTTTGTTAGAATGGTGTTTTGTGGCAGACAATTTAATTGTAATCCAAATTAATAATGTAACACAGTAACTTGAGCCTGGTATCCACATTCAACAGGATATTCTAGTGAGCTAGCAATTGAGTGCAATTCTAAATTTCCTGCTACAAGTGCAAGTCCACTGTAACTGAGCAAAGGGGCCTTGACCTATTTACAGCGATACGAGTGAAATAATCTTGAAAGTGGATCCATTCTTCAACCATTGCAATCCACATTTGTAACGTCACGCTTCAGAGGTAGTTGGCATTGAAAAATCTGAGGCCATGTTCCGGAAGCTATCGTATAACCATTGTTAAAGCATCATGGATGAACATTTGTCTCTTTCAGGATCGTCAAATGTTTCTCCACGAAGGTTAAAACGATGTCACTGCGTATACGACTGCTTCAGGAACATTAAAAGTCACGTAAACTACCGTACATGACAGATAACACAATGAAACTGTTACGTGATCCATCAGATTACCCTTGGTAATATATATATATATTATAGTGTACTGTTACTGAAAAACTGGTCAGCAAACTACAAAAGATACAGAATACGGACTGTACCAAAGGTCACTGAAAACTTGTCAAGTAATTTTCTACAGGTTCATGTTATTTCGCAATACACAAAACATATACTAAACAAAATAAATTAAAGGCTGGCAGATATTTTGTGGGGAAGCTTTTTCCCAAATTTCAGAATCGGCTTGAGAAATAAAACCATTCTCCCCCCCCAATGTGTCTGCAAGTTATTAAACAGATACACATATAGAAATTCTTTTTGTTTCTAAAATAACATAAAGCTAAATTTATATACTAGTATCCAAAAAGTTTAATGGCCTGTAATAAACTTTGTTGAGTATATTTCAACATGGTCTTTTGGAACAGAGAACAAAGGTTTAATTTGTACAAAAAAATTTATTATAACAATGACTACTACAACACACTGCTGCTTCAAGACCCAAGGGGGGTGGGTGTGGGAGGGGGCTGGGAATAGGAGGACGAGGGACGGGGGGGGGGGGATCACTGAGGTGGAATTGTCTAACTTGGCACGACCCCTTTGCCAGCCAAGAGACGAGTCTCCTCGAGTGACCCCCGACTCCGTGAAGAGTAACGAGGACATACGGGTAGGTCTAGTAACGGCCCTGCAATGTTACACCAGTCAAAATGGCCGCAGCAGCCAATGGGTATAGAGCAGACCGCCTATCGCAACGGGAAATATCCCCGCCACACGATGCCCGAAAACACAGTCTGCATGTGTGGGCTCCCTCCACGAGATGTGAGGACGACGTACAGGTATTTACAACAGGCGACGGTGGCAGTGGCGCCACCTGGGAGTGGGCTGGGAGGGGGGGGGGGGGCAGAAGGAATAGGAATACAGCCATCTTGCTTTCATGCATTGAGCTAACCTACAATATGTACCAACAGTCCTGCTTTTTTTTTTGCTACAAATGGCAAAAGTTCAAATCAGAGGGAGAGGATAAGATGCAAATTCGTAAAGTCTTTAAAACATCACATACGTTGCCAAACGCTTGAGAGGAACAGCAGCTAAAACGTTTTGGCAATTGATGGTGTAACACAACAACAACAACTAATGTTGTTAATAATATTGAAAAACAATGAGTATGTCAAATTCATAAAATCGCCGATGGTGTAATAAATTTCTTATAATATATATATATATTCATATATTTTAATATATATATATATATGTACGAAAAAAACTGTGAGAAGAGATCATGACATACATGGTGATATTCATATAAAGTCTCTCCTACGACACACCATTTAATAGCTGTCCATACATTAACATCATTTGAAATGAAACAAGAAATGAATCGGATGCTAAATACACAAAGAATGCATCGTGGATCTGTCTATTGTTGGGCAAATCTCGCACACATCTGTGTAGTCGCTACCCGTTACACGTCTACGATAACGCAGACTAAAGTCTGTGACATCCTGGTTCTGGAGGAACGTCGTCCGACGAGGGTGAAACTGTTGCCATGTCTGCCATCCCGACATCTCTACACGTGACCGTCGCTGCGTCTCTCTACACTGCACGTCTTTACACGTCGACTTCCAACGTCTACACACAGACCTCCAACGTCTCTACACGGACTTCCCACGACGTCTACACGTGACTTCCCATGACGTCTACACGGGTGACCGCGGAGCTGCCGTGGCCGAAGTAGAAGCTGTGGAACTCATGTGCAGCAGACACAGCTCAGGATCTCTCTCGCTAACAAGCCGAATTGTCTGTCGGGACTAACCGGTCATATTATTAAGGAAGGGTGGGATGGGGTGTTCATTCAAATTAGTAAATGGAATAAGGAAAGAGGGAGGTAAAAAAAAAAAAGAAGTTCTAGTCTATATGCATCCAGTAAATAATGAAAGGGGGCAGAATTGAGTAAGAAGAAGAGTTGCAGAAAGGAGAAGTGTTATATATCAAAATACATCTGAAGATGAAGAAAATCTACTCAAATGCAGTCATCTAAGCATTAAAAGTGTTCACTGAGAGAATATGGTGTTATCACAGAGACAGGCAGGGTGGTCAGACAGACAGACAGACAGATAGACAGATAGGCAGGCAGGCTGTTACAATCCTGGAATGATGTCACTGGGAAGAACACACAGACAGATAGATAGACAGACAAACAAGATGGACAAGCATTTCAAACAGGATGGCATCATGCAGTCTGGCAGGAACAATGACGCACGTTCACGTCGTGGTGCAACACAAGGGCAGCACAAAGTCAGGAATTAGTAAATACAAGCATTGTAACCCTATACTGCTTCCGTCCTTTTTAACATATAACAATAGAAAATCTGTAAAAAAAAAGAAATTAAAAAAAAGAAAAAAGAAAATAAATTAAAAATAAATTAAATAAATGTATCTACAATTGATTGAAAGACTATAGGCGCATATGAAATGCACTATTCTATCAGCTTTTACGCAAAATTTTAGAATTGGTGAGACTACACACCAAATTAGCTAGGTAACTGTCATATGCTGAACACTATCCAATATAAAATCAACAGCCACAATGTAGATGCATTAAGACGTATTCGTATTCACGCAGCGCCATGGATTTTGCATATATCGGAAACACACACACACACGCACGCACGCACACATACACACACAGACACATATGTAGTAGGAGGAAGCAGTATTGAGAGAAAAAAAAATTGTTAATAGTTTTTAAAAAAAAAGTAAATAATTTAGTAGGAAAGCCCTCTTGAGGATGCGATCGTGTGCCGTAGTTACAGCGACACGACCAACCGACCAACTGACAATCCTATGTGCCTGTACATACAATGGAATGGGGTGAAAGAATTTGACCTGCTTCCACACGGTCACCAATCTGGAACATCACGATTTTCCCTGAGAAAGATGACCGTGCACCGGTAAGTGTTCAGTTTACTTCAATGAAATCTGTTAACGAGTCCGAGTCCGGACATGTCAAAATGCTTGCCGTCAAACATAAGCAGTATGCTCTTTACACAATCTTTCTCAAGAGTTGTCTTTCCTTGTTTGGGTGAAAGGGGGGAGAACTCTCCAAAATAGAAAGCAAGGAAAAAGTGTAGGGTAGAATGGTATTTGTTTGTCCGAGATTTCTTTGTAAAAACTATCTCAAGTCAAAAAGTGAGAAAAAAAAAGACACCAAAATAAGGGGAGAAAACTCCAAATTCTTAAGTTTCACTCATCAGCATAAGGGATACTTTCGCTTCGGCCGAACCAGGGTGCTGATGGCGACTCGTCCGCCTCTGGCGAACTTGTGAGAGCGGGCTTCTTTGAAACCCCGACTCGTTGGGCCTGAAGAGACTGAAGGCTAATAACAGAGGGTCGGCTACGCTTGTCGTAACTGTCCATGTGCGAATCTAAGTCCATTTGGAAAGCATTTACAACACGAATCT
This sequence comes from Lepetodrilus schrolli, assembly GCA_032361225.1. Taxonomy (NCBI): domain Eukaryota; kingdom Metazoa; phylum Mollusca; class Gastropoda; order Lepetellida; family Lepetodrilidae; genus Lepetodrilus; species Lepetodrilus schrolli. The sequence goes on along the minus strand of JAUTBT010042567.1, from coordinate 12,695 downwards.
GAAAACAGAAAGAAAAAGCAAAAAATTAGGATTGCTGACATACAGGTTACCATCACCATACCATTACTTTGAAAAGAAGACAATATTCTAACAACAAGCATTTTGTGTGGTAAAACGGCCAATATGCAGACAAAGACATGCAGATATATATAATAATCTAAAAAACGAAAAAGACATGCAGAATTTTGGTTACATTCCAAGAAGCAAACAAGCAAGTAAAACATGCCACACACACACGTACATCCAAGCTCATGCATGCAATATATAAGCGACGAAACAAATGCTAGCAATGAGAGCCAAGAATTAGTACTGTGCGATTCAATAAAAATACGGTGAGGAGAAAATAGCAATGATAATGTTCTTGTTAGTGTTAATATTATTACTCAATAAAACATCCATACATTCCTTTGTTAGTCATGAATATGATATGATAGTATGTCGAGATGTGAACATCCCACATCAAGTTTGTTAAAATACGACCCACGCCCTTTGATAAACTGTTGATAATCATTGTTAGTGTCATAGTAAAGTCATACAAAAGCCTTACAATGCATACAGTTCATAATCTTACTTTGGAAGTGGGGTAGGGGTGGGAGCATTCTTATAAGGGCCACTTGACATTTATTGACATTCGTAAATTCTTTGCACTGAACCTAAATAGGGCTATTATTTCTTTTTGTGTGTGCAGAGTTATGCCCCTTTGACCAAGCAAAGCAGCCGTGTGTGGAAGGTGGCAGGGTGAGACATAGTGGGACATAGTGGGACAAGTGGGGCCGTGACCAATCAAGGGTGAGGACACATCCAGACAAATACGTCTGTGACCAATCAGAAGTGCTGTTACATCCATACAAGTGACTTGCGGTATTTTGCGCTGGGGACATCCTCCTCTTCATCTCGACTTCGTTTCCAACTCAGTGTTCTCGAACAATTAGGATTTTCCTCCAAGTAAGTCGTTGGCAGGTTGGCTCTGATTTGCTCGTTCAAGTGGGGCTAGGAAACCACCACATTGGTGTGGCAGGTCATGCAGACTAATATATGTGTCCCTCAGATATAACCCTCCCTTCCATCCCCTTCCCCCTCCCACCAAGAACCAGATGTTCAAATATCATCAACGCAGGCAACAATTAATTTTTCCTTGTAATATTCCCATCAGTATAAATATTAAATGCTGCATAATATGAAACTGACATGAAGAATCAGGATAGGAAATTAATTATCCATTAAATTACTATATTCAGAATTTAAAACATGTATAGAAAATTCATCAATTTGTTAATAATTAAAATGTGAATCCGATATCGTTTCTTGAAGGCCTCGTATCTAGCCAGACCATAGTGCTCTAGTAAGTACAGGATCGCCATGTATAAAAGATCGCTACCAGAGAGCTTAAGGTCTGGTAGTAAGTAGATATGAGAGCTTTGTGAAACGACACCCAGAGCATTATTTTACTAAACTACATGTACTCTAATTTTGAACATCTGATTTTCCATACTTTCTAAACACACAATATTGTTAAAATATCAAAACCTGATGATAATCTCTCCAACAATGTCTATACAAATGAACTAGACGGCCAAATTCATTTGAGCCTAGAATTAACGACTTGTTATTTGGTTTTAAATCCAATGCCTCCAGCCATTTAGTGCCATGTCATATGACAATGCCATTTAGTGCCATGTCATATGACAATGTCATTTAGTGCCATGTCATATGACAATGTCATTTAGTGCCATGTCATATGACAATGACATTTGGTGTGTACATGTTTCAAGCACAATGCAAAATTTTCAATACTTTCAATACTTTCAATATTTTCAACCCGGCAAAAAACTTATCTAATGGAGTGTAATTAAATAACTAAACATAAAATATATTAAATACGTCTCTGCAAAATGGCAGGATTTGCATTTACTATTTTTTTGGATGATGATGAATTCCTTTGTTTTGTAATTCTGAGCATTTATTTCAAAATACAAAATATGTGTGCTTGCAAACCACCTAAAATAAAATAGGATATGTTGTCAAAAACAATGGACAATAAGCTTGTGCAGCATTTTGAGAGACTAGTAAACAAGTAATTTTGTTTGTATTTAGTTCCAATATGTTGGTAAAATATAACAAAGTAACTTCAAATACAGCACATGCTTTAGTCAGACTTTCAAAAAAGCATTCCAATGTAAGAACTCAAGATCCAAAATTATAATTCATGTTTACGTTCTCATACCAAACATATTGCAAGCATAAAAACATAATTGACCAGATTCTATCAGATTAAAATTTGTTTTATTTCTTAAAAACCATAAATAATTGCATGGACATTTATACTTTGAACAAAAGAAGTATTACAAAACCTACGCAGTGGGTTAATCAGTGAAGATGTTGTGCTCTATGGACACGAGATTGTGTAATGTTGGCATGGATGTGAATGCACACACCTTTGTGTGCCGTAGTTACATACTTACAACTCTTGTAACATATTACAGCATCTTAACACACATAGATAACATCTCAACACTGATATCAGAGTGTATACCATAGTCACTGGTGCACAGTGCCATAAAAACACAGCTCGCATCAACGTTAGGAACTGGAAGCGACGTGCAAAATGTCTTGCACAGAAAAACCTACACTGACCAAAAAAAAAAAAACTTATAAAATTACTCAAATCTATTTCAATAATACATTATAACGAGCCATCAGAATAAATTTATGTAAATTCAACTTGTTTATAGAATAACAATGGGCTTATGTTGGTGCCGACATTAGCTTAACAAACTATACAAAAAGAAAAGAAAAGAAAAGAAAGAAAATAATACATTGGTGAGTATAGTACTATTCACAGGCCACATCAAATTTGTACAATTTTACAGCTCTCATTAACAGGTATACCCTCTGATATGACCTAATTCTCTCATACAATGTCTTACTAATATGTCCAGTGTAGAGGTAACATTGAAAATGATCAAAATTGATAAACATGGTGACGTCACTATTACAAAGTCCTAATCTAACTCTGAGATTACCTGCATTCTAGGAATGGAAAGTTTCTAAACTTACAAATACCATCATTGGTGGAAAGGAAGTCCGAAAATTATTTCCCATTGGTTTTGATTTTGGAATTTAATTACCTGTGTGGAAATCAATTTCCTGAGTAAATGAAGCTGAAAGGTACCGTCGATTTAACAGACTATTTCATGATTTACATTTCCTCCTCCCGATAATCAAGATACATATATTTAGTATGATTTCTTTTCATATACATGATCATAAATGTTAAAAATTTCATACAAACTGCTTGATATTTCAGTGTACACTTCAACATATAGTATACATGTATTAACGCAAAAAAACTCTACAAAATATTCACCTTATGAATCATAAGCCAGTGAATATGATCACAATGGGATATATCAATAGTAACATATTTGTGTGATCTTTCCTTTGGCCAATGATAATACGTCTATAATATTTCCACTCATCAGAGAAAGATTGTGCATGATAAATCATGGACACAGTTATTCACAAGCATATAACAGCGTACAAATCTGCCAACCAAATCTCCCCTCCAAGTCACTGGTGTCAAACCTCCAAAATAAACTCGACCGAGTGGAACAACAATTTCCTAGACATGATGGTGATAAGGAATTCTAAATGAACAAATTAAAACATACATGGTCCTCTAAAACACGCATCACTGATTCCGTATAAAATAACGTATATTGACAAATCTTCGACGGAAGATGTATTTGAGACATAATCAGGCTTCTTCTTCAAAACTTCTACAAATGATGATGTTAAAGAGGAAGCCGTGTTCTAAAACTCTCTGAGAATACTTATATAAGGATAAGAACAGTATGAATTCATTTGGTAAGATCAAAGAATGAAGTCTCTGTCAAGGAATTGAGTCATCGTTGATTTGGTAAAATACTATTCTGAGACTGATTTCATAACAGTTGGAGAAGGACATGTCAAGAAAATACCAATATTTGAGATTCTATAAAAAGGGGATATTTGCTATTTAAAAAAAAAATTTAAATTAAAATCTCATTCTGAGCCCAAACCAAATCAATATCTGGACTATTTTTAGAAATGTTGAAAAAAACAACCCCCATGTCCAGTACTTTGATTTAAATTCATAGGGGACACTGAATTCAATTTGAAATACTAATAGATAAATCTTACTGAAATTATTATATCAACACAACAATTTTCTCTTTCCTTGATTTTAAAAAAAATAAATAAAATTAACAAAAATCTCAGCGCAGTACATCCATCAAACAATCTCTAAAACTTTGTTGAAGCAAACACTAATGTGAATGATGAAATACATACAAATTAATAGAACAATATTAATCATCTCTGGGTATTTTGCCCTTGTTGAAACATGATAATGAGAATCAACCTCCTAGTATCAGATCTGTGCACAACACATCAACTCATTTGAGATCATCTTTGCTCAAACCTGGCCACTGTTCCACAGAACAATCGTAGTGCTTCATGTTTACGTCTGAGAATTACACGACTGTCGCAATGCTAGGGAACGTCTAAAACTGCCACTTCACAAAATATAAAATTCGGAATGATAATCAAAGATCTATAAACACCTCGAACGAGTAATGTTGAAAAGCTCCGAGGATGATTTGACATGATACCGATCTAACACAAAATACCAACAATAAATTCAACTTTTCTAAGCTAGTAAGTTTCCTGGAGATTATACCAGATATTAAAAGGAATAACAAACCCAATTTTCGTCCCTCCCTCCCTTCCCTATGAAACCAAGAAGCAAACTGAATGTATAAACTGTCGAAGCTATTCTATTGACATTAAGATACAAGCCTGGAAGATCAAGTATGTTTTTTCAGCACCCAGAAATCCACCCAAATGTTGGGCTAAAGGCGAATCCAGACACGAGTTCAACTCCACACTTGTACTATGAGCAATTTACAGACCAAAAACAGCAGATGATAACATACGGAGACCATTCGTGGAATGTAATATTGTATCAAGAATAACCCACATGTTGTGTATGAATATGCAACGAAAGAGTACCAGTACTTCCAAAAAAACTCAGTAACAACTTCCAACAGGCCAGCAACCATCCAAGGGCAGACCACTCTTATCAAAGGGAAGCGACTCCCATCCGATGATGTGCATACATCACAGACATCAGAATATCATTGGTGCAAAGCCATAACAAAATATTTGTTACATACATCGAATTCTTATTACATTAAAAGTGACTCTCGATCTATATGCAGCCACAGTTAGTGAATAATTATTTCTATGGACTTTCTGAATATTCTGACGTCTGGAAGTATACGACATGATGAATAATGCACAGACTTGGAGGGACAGATTTGGTTTACAGAGAAGAGACATAAAATATACATACAGTAATGGTAATATTGACTTGTGAAGAGGAATATTTGAATAAAAATGAGTAAAAATTATGCCAAAACATTTGATGGGAATATATATACATATACATAGATATATCTTATACATACACATATATATCTAATATATATATATACATACAAAAAATGATTGATCAATCCAAAATCTAAGTGGTCGAGGGTTAACAACTCTCGGTATTTACAAATGAGGAAGGGATGGTTTCAATGATATGGATGACAATTCGAAGGAATGGTGTTAAAGATATAGATCACAATGGACTCACCCATGTGGTGGTGGAGGGGGGGATATGAAACATTAAAGTAAAGCGTGGTGACCTCAGACTGAGTGCCAATTTGCTTTGGGTTAATTGACATTACTGGTATCCACACCTTGGTGCTATGTACAAATGGTGCACATTTTGGTTGTAGAGGAGAAGGGGAGAGAGGAGAATGTTTTGTTTTCTTTTCGTATAGGCTTACTCTGTGCTGCTAGAGTACAGAGATGAAGGGCAGTGGGGGGGGGGGTGGGGGGGAGAGAGAAATAACATGGCACATTCGCACTACGCTGTCTGATTTAGTCAGACAGTCACAGGTAGGTTGATATCTCATCCACAGTAAACAACAAATACAAAACATGCCAAGTAGAAAATGAGTAAAACATTACGAGAAATGAAGACGTCAGGGGGAAAAAACCATAAAATTAAAAATAAAAAAAAATAAAAAACATGGAATGACATATTTAAAACAGTGGCAACATGTGTACATAATGTAAGGTTTTCGACCCGCCGACTGCAGGTTTTTGAAGCCGAGATGAAAGGTCACAACAGCAAACGGGTCATGACTATGCTTGATGACGATGATGACGATGACGACCACTGAATACGATGACCGTGCAGCGGCTAGGTGATGACAACCGGCCACACACGCACACACACATACACGAGATGTCAGGCCAGATTTAGGGCGGGCAGGCGGGCGGGCGGGCGGGTGGGCGGGCGTTGGGTGATAGTCCTCCATTCTCTAGTGACAGCAGACGGGCAGGCAGGGGAAGTTACAGCTAGCAGGTGGCAACACAACTGGGTACATCAGAGAAGATAGCAGACGGGAATGTTTGTAGTTTTTTTGTGTTTGTTTCGAGGAGGTCGATTGATTTGACAGCGGAACACAATTTTGTTCATATTAGCCAATCAGAGAGCTGTCTGCTCGATAGTGGGCGCGGTGGCTGAATGTCCCATGACTCTTTGCGGTCCGGTGTCGTGGCCGCTCAGCATGGAGGACGACATTGTGCTCGGAGGTGGTTTTTTAGCTGTTCTAAAGTTTTGCAGTGAGTGGTAGCTATGGATTGATGACAGACTACGATTCTCGTAACGAGCATCTAAGCTCATGCGGAAAGCGTTAACTACACGTATCTGAAAACAAACCAAAAGAAGACATTGAAAGTATTTCAATACACACAGAACTGAAACAAGATGGAAGTACAGCAGGGTTAGTAAGACTACATACTATCAAAGTAAGACTGTACCAACACTGGTGGAGTTGGGGTGGGTGGTGGGGGGTGGGGTTTGGGGGTGTGGGAAAGTAAGTACACTTGAATTGTGCAGATTGTGCTGTGCGATATCAATGCCTGGTCATGTAACAGAGTTGGAGCTCCACAGCAGGAGCTGTATAAGGAGGACGTGTGTGGAGTTCGAGACAGACGACGCAACCAGAGAAAATAACAACCGAGAGTAACATAATGTTTAGCATAGGTGCTACTCACATTAATAACCTTAGCATATGTGCTACACACTAACGACTTTAGCATGTGCAACACATAATAACCTTTAGCATGTATTACACATAGACAGAATGTGTCACGCACATGCTAATGACATTAGCATGTGCTATACACATTAACTTTAGCATATGCACTACACATACACCTTTGGCATGTATTATACACACTAATGACTTTAGCGTGTTCAATACAGACAATAACCTTTAGGATGTATTACACACTAATGACATTAGAATGTGCTAGTCACACTAATGAATTTAGCATGTGGTACACTCACACATATACACAAATATCCTGTAGCATGTACTACACACACTAATGACTTTAGCATGTGCCACATACAGAATAATATATAGCATGTGCTACACACTAATAACGTTTGGAACACGTGCTACACACATGAATAACCGTTAGTGTATGTTCTACACACAGTAACAACCTCTGGAACTTTGTGCTTCAGACACAAACAACTTTGAAGCATGTGCTACACGGACTAACAACCGTAAACATACACTATGAGGAGAGTACAGGCTGGTATCACAGTGAATCAGCAATGCTCCAAGTCTTTCAAGGTGTTCCACGACACGGGCTACAGACATCTCCCCTACTGGGGTGTAGGGGGGAGGGTCACTGCCGATAACAATAACGGTTCCATCCAATCAAAACGGAGCCGGGGCGGGAAGCAAATCGACCAATCATATCGTTGTCTCATGTGGGCTGCTGCTGACATCTGACTGACTGAGCGTCTTGGGAGGCGAGACTTTGTGCGCTGGGTTTGTGGAGGCCACGACGGGCGACGGCTGCTTGCCCACGAGGGGCACGCTTTCGTACGACTGACTTTTGGTTTTGAAAGGCTGGTCACAGTGACGGGTGGAGGATGAGACGTAATCGGGGGATTGTGGGGAGCTGTTGCCGGGCGGGGGCGTACGTAAAAACTTATCGTGGTGCGAGTTGGCCTCTTCGCTGATTGTGCGGGGCCCCTGGTGACTACGCGAACTACGAATGCTGTGTAAACTGTGAAAACTGTGAATGCTACGTTTCTCCTCCATGTCCTCTAGAGTACTCTTAAATGCTCTCACTACTCGCAGCTGTCAACAAAAGAAGAAGGAACATTTACTGTAGGCAGGCCACCAGAGAGAAAAAACAATAAACACCAGCCAAACAAATAAATAATCAGCAACGGCGAAGTAGGCAGCAGGACTCCCCAGACTCTCCAGTGGAACACGGCTGGCTTAATACTAGCACCACATCAGATATATCCAGACCGACATTCAGGAAGAGAATAAAATGTAAAAACTAAAAATATATACAAAAGTTAACAATAAATAGAATTTTTTATTTATTTATCAGAATCCTCAGCTACAGGCAATTTCCCTCCCAGTAATTTGGAACTGATATGCAGTAATTTGGAACTGATATAATTTGGAACTGATATGCAGTAATTTGGAACTGATATGCAGTAATTTGGAACTGATATGCATTAAATATACATATCCTTTCTGCTATATTTCTACATGTTGATTCAACTCTATCCATCATGAATTTGAAACATCACCCGGACTAGCTCCGATAAATATGTATTACCTTTAATACAGCATCGTCTGATAAGATTTCTTCCATAAGCGTTCCCGATACATAGCAAGCCTATCAGTAAACTATTAAATAACAATTATGATTATGGAAAAAATATGTAAATGAATAACTGCAAAATTTGGACAATTATTTTCAATAAATTTATACAATAACCAAAATATCCAACAAAATGTGTTTACCGGTAAGGACAACAACATCCACCACACTGAAAGTAAACCACATCAGTAACCATGGTAACCACCAAAGTAGAATTAATAAGATGTAAACTAGAAGTACGTAACTTGGTAACAGCCGAATTAGAAGTAAATAATGGAAGTAACAGCCAAATTAGAAATAACAATGGAAATAAAATCCCGAATATGAAAAGAACAGCCTCTTGGTAGAGCCATGGTTGAATAATAATTTGAAAGATGTACAGAAAATAACAGAACAAATAATGAAACATGTGCAAATTTGTACATTCTTACATAATATTGTAATATTGCTGTACATTCTTACAAAATATTGTAATATTGCTGTAGAAATCATAGCACGTGTATACAGCAATACATGATAATGGATAAGCTACACAGAAAATGAAGCCACAATACTGGATATTGTCTGTGGTCGTAGATAAGGAGAAGATGATGGCCAGAGAATGACAAGTTCATATTCCTATACGCAGCTTCCCCATAGGAATCAAGCATGCTTTGTTTTCTGTGCTAGTTATAAGGAGAAATTAAAAAAAAACACCTTTTGTTTAAAATCGATAATTGACAATAGAGTTGTGATTCAATGGTTAAATATTACTCATTAGTGTGACTCACTTCATGGCTAATAATGAGTCATGTGACTCGCGTGACTCATGTGCGTGGCATAACACATCCAGCCAGCAATGGACGTTCTCAGTTTACAAAGGTGAAGAACACCTTTGAAAGCATCATTACAACTTGTTCAAATGATATATTTCGATAAAACGTTGTAATTCTTATCGACAAATTATTGATAATTAAAATTAAACTAGATCACTAACAATATTCCCAATTATCGATTAACTTAAACCAGCCTTTATAACGATAACATGTTATGTAGTGTTATCATCGGAGGTCGCTAAATCGGTATTCGCATAACTGGTCTTGGGACCCTCTTGAACAAATAACGTAACAAATAAACCTGAAATAAAAATCAATGATAACATGTTCCTTCAACAACGAGAAGACATCATTGGACATAAAGTCTGCGCCGCCCAATGACGAGCCTTTCGAAGTAAGGAACTGTTTGGGATGGGATCGGGGGGGAGTGGAAGAACTGGATCGATGAAGATTATTGTTAGTAAATAACGCCAGTCACATAAAATAATAATAAAAATTCCAACTCCATGAAAACCGGAGCATGAACGACATCAATACAATCACATAACCACAGCAACACACAATGTCTGGTCAGTCCACACGTAGAAACCACAATCAAATATATGCTGGCATGCCGTTAAAAAACGACAAGACTTTTATGTAGTATCAACTAGAACCAAGTATTCAGCGAGTTCCACACAGCCGCCAGCCAAAAAGCATAGAGAAACAATCAGGTTCACACCTTCAAAGATTTTGTTCATCTTCAGTTGGGTTTTAAAAGTAATGAAATTTGCATTTTGCTGAAATAAAGTTGCAATTACATGGGGGAAATGCATTCCTCAGTTTACACTGAGAAATTTCGAAAAATAATTTTCTGTATTGGATGGGGGTGAAAAAATAAAATCATGCAATTTCTACATGTTTCATCACAAATAAATATAATGTAAATGTTTACTGATATTTGTTTCACATCTATCTGCAAAGCTGGACTCATAACAGTATTTTAATCCGATAATGAGAAAGACTCCATTAAAATTTGTACAAACAAAACACATGAAGTTATTAATCAACAAGAACTGTTCGTTAACAAGATAATATGAAAGCATGGCTTTTATAGCTCATCAAAGTATTCTCATAATATTGCAACAATCCATTATTCAACTTCATACATATAAATACAACATACATCTTTAAAAACTTCAATGCTTCATATATATAAAATATCTTATGCCATACAAGAATTTCAATGCCATACAAGAAAACAAACCCATTTTACTTGCATGCTCAAATCTTGTAAAGATATATGTATATATGAATGCTGCAAGGTGAATATGCACCCATGCAGAATATGGTAGGGTCAATATATACATAATATATATATATATATAATTTGAACCAAAATGACTACGGGTAACTAGCAAATTAATGGTAAAACCAATGACGTTCCTAGACTACCGACTAGAAAGAGAGAGAGAGAGAGAGGGGGGGGGGAGAAAGTCACGTACCTGTTGCTGTAAGCGCGTTAGACCGCGCACCCACAAGATCTGTCCACGACGGCCAACCGCGTCCTCCGATTGGTTCATGCCGTCGACAGTGTCGTCATCCTCGGGTTCCTCCTCGTGCTTAAAGCATGGACACGATATCCGTGGTATTTTATGCGATGGAATAGTTGTGATAACCTTTGAAATCGAAGACGAAAGAAATACATTCGGAATATTGTGAGCACGTGATTTGGGGGTTTAACGACGAACGGGAATCTATGATGGAATAATGTGAAAAGGATGTGTTGTTTGTACGATACATTTGATTGAATTTGGTAGTAAGATTATATCCACATAAATAACATACCGTTAAACAAATTATTTTTTTATTTATTCATTTGATTGTAGGATATATTTGATGGAAATTGATAGTGAAATACAAATTAAATGCTTTAACAGTTGTTAACCTGTAAAAGGGTGTAGTTCTTTAAAATTCTCATGATGTCGCAAATAGTTCTATTTGGGAAGATCATTGATATATCTATATATACATACAAGAACACAAAGCCTGCAACCTAAAAGTAAGATTGGCAAAGAAATCAGCAAGCAACTGGCCAGAGGCTGGCACACTCTTACCTGCCCCCACAACAGCACCCCTAGTCCAAAGAAGAGGCACCAAAACCACTGCTCTAATGACAGTCCCAAGGTGTGAAATGCTATCCCACCAAATTGGACAATTAAAACCTGAAACATTAACAGTTTTCATCGTTAGTGGAACGCGTCAATTACTTGAATTTTGTTATCTATTTTCAAAAATGCCATTTTACACAGCATTCCACTGCTTTCTGAGAGAATCCATCTATAACTTTATCACATCAGCGAATTATTTCTTGCTTAACGACATTGTGGGAATTTTCACCCATACGTGATGATATTGCCACGGCAAAACTGAATTCTGTATATACATGCACTCGTAACACAGAGGAACTACCATCTAGTCTAATCTAACAGTTCTACTGAGCAAAAATTTATAACTGCAAAATATGCTTTGTAAATGTGCTCTGTACAAGCATACTATACCAGCATGATGATGTAGATTTGGCGAGTGACTAAATATGGAGTTGGAATCTTTAGCTCATTTGCAACAATGATGGGGGGCGAGTTATTTATTGCTTAGCGTTGCAGGGGGGAACATTTCACTCATACACGACAATCGTTTGAAACGATGAAGCCGATCGCCGATTGTTTCGTGGCATCCTCACCTGTGCTACCATAGTTCCTATCCAGATTCCTATAAACACGGGGTTCCTTTGTAAACCCTCCATGACGTTCCTCTGCCCGTGTATCTTGCGGGCGTTCATTTCATTGAAGAGTGTCATCATCACGAAGGTGTTGAAGATGATGGTGAAGTGCTGCGTGGCTGGCGCATGGACATCGGTGTCATCACGACCGTCGTCTATATCGAACAAGTCGGCACCTGCAACGCCGAATTCCAACGTGAATTTTTTTTTTATATATTTTTTTGGGTTGGGGTTTTAAGTTGCTTTCAAGATTCTTTCACTTATATCACGACTTGTCAGTTTAGGGCAGGAGGAAACCCACAACATCCGTAGCG
>JAUTBT010042545.1:0-17027 GCA_032361225.1 Lepetodrilus schrolli | reverse complement strand
TTCTGGCAAGAAAGTGGCCAGTCCCAGTTATTGAATTTAATAAGCAAAGCTAAAGCCTTGTCATATACGAGTTCAAGTAAGCACGTTTCAAAAATCCATCCAGGTTTGAGAAGCCAATAGCAAGAAACACATAGACTTTTGAGAGATTGGTATCGATGTCTTGTGATCAGCACGATTGAGGTGATAAAGAGGTACTTCGTATTTGACACAACTGATGGGAGTATGAATATCACTGACTAGGCAAAACTGATGCAAAAATTTGAGAGATTCCATAAAGAACCCCCAATGCCAAGTGGTACTGATATTTGAATAGTGGATGCAAAACTTCTCCTGTATATTCAACAACATATGGAATATGAAAAAGTTAATATCCACTTAGTGAACTTACACTAATGGCTCATCAAGTTCATCTAGTATGCAATGTTTACAGATCTTCGTGCAGTATAAGCCCAGTGCCTTATTATCCATTATTGTATGAAATAATTAATTCAATCTATGTTCACTGTTCACTGTTCAATAAGTGCGTAGACTAGTTATTTCGTTTTCCATTAGCGGCCATTTTGTTTATGCTAACTAGCAGTCGTAGACACCCCTGCAAAATGTCTAGCCAAAAAATATATTTTAAAAAAAAGAAGCTAACATTTCACGAAATGGTGGCCATCTTGAATATATGAAAGTAAGGTTCCAGTTATTCTGCTATCTTCTGTATACTATCCCCTATTTACTATCCCTTATTTACTATCCCCTATTTAAGACACATATTTATTGTCATTTTCACTTAACCGTTTTCATGCTAAGCCAATACATCACCAAAATTACATTGATAAATCGATGACCAGAAACTAGAATGTATGTGTTTCATCGCTCTATAACAATTGTTGTGGTATACCTACAATATGTGATTATATAACATTTTGCGAGCTTTCATATGGCATAAGATATATCTTATAAAGTGTTCATGTTATTGAGATATCGTAAATGAAACCAAGCGTTTTTTCTAAAAGATGATAAAAGTAATTTCACCGATGGCCATCTTGTTTATTCTAAATAGCAGGCTTAAGCTACTCATCTGGAAATGTTATCGCATATGAACAGCATCTACATGATTACTTCTTAAAAGATCATAACTAGAATTTGCCACCTCAGATGAAATTTGGGGTCTTGGCTCATGGACGCATGCACACACACACGTGCACGCGCTCACACAAACACACACACACACACACACACACACACACACACACACACTGATACATGTGTGCGATCCAGATTTGAGGTTAATATTTATTGATATTGGTGTTAAATTGAGTGGGTTGTTTGAACACATCTGTTGGGGTAAAGAAGACAATAGTTTTATATCACTACTGCGAACATAATACCCGCTGTGATGTAAAACAATAATTCACTCGCGAACATAATTAAACTTTGCACACTGCATCAGTTCATTGAGGTTGTGGTGTACTATATGAACTGCCTGTGACGATGGTCCTGAATACGGGTAATAATAATAATAATAATAATAATGGCTACTGTTGTCTAGGGTCCCGATCTCCCCATCACTGAAAAATATTAATTCAAGATTAAATACAATTCATTAATTTTTATTACATAACCATTAATTAGTCCGCATAGGACTAACAATGACATTCTACAGGCATGATACTACTCGAGACCAAACCTGGACCTAGGCGTTGCCTTAGTTCACCATTATTGTATATTTACTTAATGTTATATATTTATGTTCTTGTCAATAGATCTGTATATTATATACTAGATATCTCTGTTCTCTCTGAGTACATACCTGGGACCATATCATAAGGGTATCATTGATACCCATTATGATAGTAGGATGAACCACAAGGTTCATGACAATATGTCTTGGCAACTTTTATTTAGGAATTATCTAATTAAAATAGTGAATTTAAGTTATTAAGTTCAGTTTTAAAAAAACAGTTCAACAAATTCACTAAATCACCTTTCTGATATCCATATTTTGTTATCTCCTGCATCTGAAAAAGATACCTTAATTTAGGTGTTTAAAATCTCCTCAAATCGCCAATATAATCAGGGAAACTGCATCGATATTTCCGTGTTTCGCCATGTTGTTTGCAATGATGAGATGGGTTAGCATGTCCTGTGAACAGCAAACGTCACTTGTGACTAGCAACCATCGCTATGACGTCAGTTGTGACTAGCAACTGTCGCTATGACGTCAGCCGCAGTAAATAATGAGGCTCATGGAGCTGGAAATGTCTTAGTAACCCTCTTCATGCTGGAGGAAACCGGAGATGCCCTAAAAAGCAGTGTTTGTGCCTAATCCAGCAGGTAGAGGGTTAATAAACCACATCAGTTTGTATTTACACAAGTTTGGTCACTACTGTAATTTACTGTAAGGTAGGATTGATTTTATGGTATGGTTTAGGTTTAAATTCTCTTCCTGTGTTCCAGTTGTATGGGGTATTGACCTATCCTGACCTTTCCAATGTCTCGTCACACTATTTTAAAGCTGGATAGAAAGGCCACTGTGGTAGCATCATCAGCTATGTAATAGAGAGTCTGATGTCTGGAGATGCATGCAAAATGAATTTGCAATCAATAACTAAATATGATTATTTCTGAGGGGTTCCTTTGATCAGTCAGATATTAGCAAAATTGCCTCCAGAATTAAAATATCTTAATTATGTTGGCAATGAAAAATGTCAACCTTTACCTCTTAATTTTGACTGAATATTCAACTCTTAATCTTATAGAATATTGTTTTAACAATATTTTTACAGTTTGCTACTCTTGTATCATCTCTATCCTCTACTTTAATATAATGACACATGGTTCTTGTTTCAGACCTCCTAATACCATGTTTCAAACATCTTCTTGCAATGTTTCAGACATCCAAATTCCACATTTCAGATCTCCTTGCAATATTTCAGCCCCATAAGACTTCTCCCTATTGCAATGTTTTTTGACCCCCTTTTCCCATGTTTCAAACCTACTTATTCCACATTTCAGACATTGCAACAATTGAGACCTCATTAGTGCAATATTTCAGAGCTGCTAACACCATGTTTCAGACTTCTCCTAACACAATATTTCAGAATTCTCCTAATACCATGTTTCAGACGTCTCCTTGTTGCAATGTTTCAGACAAGCCGTCCACCAGCAAGTCGTTGACGCCGTGTGAGAACTTGCGCGAGGCCAGCAAGCACCTGTTGGGGAACTATGTGCCCAGGTGCACATGGAATGGGGATTACGCCGCCATGCAGTGTCGTGGATACCCTGGTACTGGACGCTGCTGGTGCTCTGACAAGATCGGTGCTGAGATACCTGGGACCGCCATGGACCCGCCAAAGACCCCGGACTGCGAGAAGGGTGAGTTTCAGATTTATCAATTTACAAATTTTCAGTTTTATTATTGATGCTCAATTTTATTTCTTTTAATGCAGGATGTTTGAAAGGATGATTGTAATGATGTTTTGTACAGTGAGCGTGATATATTTGTCATCATTTATTTTTTAGTAATGCTGAATGATTTCATCGAGTACTTGCTAATGAAAAATGAAATATACTCGCCACTTAACTTTTGCTTCATGAGCTACTGCCCATATTGATCGATCTACAGAATAAATACCAATTTGTTTCGCAGGTTCCAATTTGTCACCGTGCGTGTTCAAGTTTGTCCAGAACATGCGGAACCCAATGTACGGCAGCTTCAATCCGCAGTGTAAGATGAATGGAGAGTTTGAAGAAATGCAGTGCCATGGATCTGTATGTTTCTGTGTCGACAATGTCGGGGAAAAAATATTTAACACAGAAATGCCCATACACAAACAAGATAGGACATCATGTCAGCGTGAGTAATAACAGCTTATTGTTGACTGTGTGTAGCGAGGGCTATGTATAGAAGTACTTTAGTACCCTAACAAAATGAGAGAAAAAAGAAAAATTGAAGCGCTCCCATTTCCCAATATAAAATACAACAACTTATGACATAAATCCAATTTTGTGGACAGAGTGACAGGAGTGCTATAGATTTAGTTTTTTAATTTTGTTAAAAATTTAGTCGATTCCTTGAGGACCAATATGTTTCCATTACAATGTGGTGAGAATAATAATAATAATTAATTAATAAATAAATAAATAATAATAATAATAATAATAATAATAACAATATGTCTTTAATAATATGTGGTAATGTGTAAATATTGCTATCAATTTAGAAGGTCATGAAGTAAACTTTCAAATCTATGGACAGAATGACAGGAGTGCTATAGATTTAGTTTATTTAAAAAATATATAATGCAGTCCATTCCTTGAGGACCAATATATTTCCATTACAATGTGGTGAGAATAATAATAATAATAATAATAATAATTTAAAAAAATATATATATAATAATAAATAATAATATAAATAAATAATAATCAATAACAACAATAATAATAATAAACAACAACAATAACAATAATAATAATCAATAACAACAACAACAACAATAATAAACAATAATAATAATAACAATATGTCTTTAATAATATGTGGTAATGTGGTGTAAATATTGCTATCAACGTAGATGGTCATGAAGTAAACTTTCAAATCTATGGGCGACACTTTTTGCCATGTTCCTGGTCCATGACTATTCGACATGTGATATGGCATATAACGACCGCTGTCTCCCCACAGTCACAACCACCGTGGTGGTCAAGGAGCCGGTCATCATCCCGGGCGAAGGCGTCACCCTGAGAGCAGACAAGGGCCACAAGCCTCACCCAACCAATCCTGTTGACCAAGGGGTAAGTCTGCCATGCCGCTTCTGAACTGACTACTGTGATTAATCTGTGCCTCCCCGGGCACACTGCAAGTCAAATCTATGTCGGCCAGATTGTTCCGTGTCCACAGTTCAGCCTAAAATTAGTCACGTAGGATTGAATGACTGAAATGGTGTCTAGTTAGTCTGCTTAAGTGATTGAAAACATTTTTCTTATTCATTGTCGTCATAAAATGTGTTTGTTTTCTGTTTCAGTATACGATGTGTCTGTTTTCTGTTTCTGTATACAATGTGTTTGTTTTCTGTTTCAGTATACGATTGATTCAAAGATAGACAAAGTTGACTTGGCAGATGAGGAAGATGATGGTTAGTAATTTAGTGGCAATATTTAGTTAAATTTACAATTTGCAATATGAGCAAAATAAAGCTACTTGAAAGCCTTCAAAACACAAAAGAAAATAATGCTTTATAGATCCTCAAATTGTTTCTTTCACTACTCATGGCACAGTAGTGTGTTGGATCATTAAGTCATCCATCAATGGTAGGAGCTGGAGTATTCCTGAATGTGTGCAGTTATCTCCCTTGGTTTATCTGTACCAGCCATTGCTTCTAGGTCTTACCGTATCACAGTTATTGTGGGTTCTCCTTCCACCATAAGCAGTTATATCATGAAATTACATGGAAACCCGAAAATTTAAGTTAGTGACACTGTACATGTAACATGATTTATGGAAGAATGTCGATTTTGTTAATGAAATGAACCCTGTCATTATAAATCTAATTGAAATTCACATTTAATCACCTGAATTATCTCTGTTCAGTAATACCAGAGACCATATGCATGTTTATCATCTCTGGTGATACTGTAATTTATCTATCGGCGGAATTTCTGCTCATTTGCTGAAAGGATAATGTTCCTTGCATTCGGGAGTATTAATGTTACTTTTATATCTCGTGTTGATATATTTGATATCAAGACACTTTGTTGAGTTTCTCTATATATGTTCCTTGCTGTTTGGGGGACTGTATTCAACTGTACAATTCTGTGGTTTCAGTTGATGACCAGTTGCCCAACGAGACTGGCGAAGATGAGGACCGCATTGGTGATGATCCAATGAAACAGGAAACGAAAGGGTTATCTGCCCATATTACAACCCAGCCTGGACTACTTGCAGGTCAGTTTACACCATCATTCTCTGTCATGGGTCATTTATTAATAGGTTTATGAATAGATTGCATTAAGCTGCTTGACCGCGCACATGATATGCAGAATAGCTGATCAGTCCATACCAGGCAGAACAAATACCGCTATTGGATGGAGCATGCTGTGTTAAGCTAAAACCAGCTTGATTGTAGTTGTATTATATTCATCTTGCCTCGATATTTGACGATTTCATGCTCAACTCAAAGCTTTGTTCACAAATCCTCACATAGTCTTCTAAATGTGAATCTAGTACTTATACATTTCTCACAATTTATATGCATTGTTCACAAACTTGCTAGAACATTAACCAACTTTCAACATATCTGAAATTTGGAAATATTAGGAAAGAAATACTTCAAAAAAATATCTGGACAGAATACAAAGATGTTTCTATAATGATCATTGAACCTACAATATATTATTAATAAGTGATTGTTGTTTTATTTGTGCAGCTATCATAGGTGGCGCTGTAGTTGGACTACTGTGTGCGATACTAATCGTGATGTTCCTAGTATACAGAATGAGGAAAAAGGATGAGGGAAGTTACGCATTGGACGAACCGTCACGGAAAAAGTCTGCCTATTCTCCCATCAATCAGAATGACAAAGAGTACTATGCATGAGGTAGAGCGTGAAGACTTTGGAACATCGTATATTTGTGTAAAACGTTAAGAAAAGAACTAAAATCAGAGAAGCGTGTCTGTGGATGGGATGTTTTACAATTGGCACAGCAGGATGTGGAACATCTGATGAGCTCCCAGTCAGTTGACGCGTTCGGAGAAATACGAGTCACTACTACATTGGAGATTCACACTCGTCGAATGGAGTCGGATACAGAACTTATGTTTGATACAGTTGTACATACATGCATTTAATATGACCTTGTGTCCATCGATCAAATTCAACCATGCATAAGCACATTGAATGTCTCCAAATATGCATCGGTTGAATTTGACCGAGCCCGTGCATGCACTAATGTCTCAGAGACCCATGTTTTGCTTGAATTCAACTGGGAGATGGATGATTTGACCGCATTCATGAATGTCCTGGTTGAATTCAATACGTCGTTCATAAGTGCATTGTGCATCTTTTATTAAAAAGAGGACAGTGGTTTGACTAAATACCTCATGAAACCAGGTGAAAATTTTGACAGTTCCTAGAAATATTTGATGTTTACCTTCGTGGAGGAGTGATAGTCGTTGCCTTGTGTGAACCTTTCATTTGATAGCTCGAGTGAATGCGCGCACCTGCAGCGTTTTCCTTAATGTTAAAAGTATTTTTGTATTTGGTCTGTACGGCACTGCCTCCACCAGGGTGAAGGACGTCAGGAAAGGTTGGTGCTGAAATATCTCCTCCTAGTTGTCGTTGCTTCTTAATCTCGCCACGGATAACTTGTACAAACGTAGCACTTCACGGTTCACGATCATAATTTTCACTTGGTCTCAAAGTCGGGGGTCTTTAACCACGGTGACGCGTTAGTTTTTAATAT
The DNA here is from genome assembly GCA_032361225.1 of Lepetodrilus schrolli. Lineage (NCBI taxonomy): Eukaryota > Metazoa > Mollusca > Gastropoda > Lepetellida > Lepetodrilidae > Lepetodrilus > Lepetodrilus schrolli. The sequence continues at coordinate 9,572 of JAUTBT010042545.1, read as the reverse complement.
GGTCGTATGACTTGTCAGCTATGAACATTCCGCTCTGCCGGGTTGAACTGGTTCAGGTCATAGGTCAGAGGTAGTCGCTATGACGATGACATCACATGACTTGCGACGTTCCTCCCGTCTTGAGCCGTTTCGTAAAATACACAAATTTGGTGGCCATCTTTGCTATCATAGTCTACTGAATGTCATGGGGAGAGATATAGGTATCCAGTAGAGGGAATATTTTCTCATTTGCTCAAAGATTAGGCTTTAAAACAGTTATCCACAAATCAGCATTGAAGTTTGTAAATGTATTTGAGAGGGTGGTACAAGAATCCAATTTCATGTCTATAATATACATCGATTAACACAGCCCCACCGATTTTCAAGGTTAATATGATAAATGTGACATGTTTAGCAGCCTTGTAAATGATTGAGTGGTCTCACTGCTTCCAACTACTGCCACCGCTGCTCGTGTCAATAGTGCCAGTTATCTGTACTGGTAAATGGCATTAGTGCTGGTGCATTACTTTTACATTATTGATGCTTATCTGAGGTCAAGGTCACTCATGGAAACGAGACTTCCATCGTGAACAATAATAGGGATATTACATTGTACACAATGTCCAGCCAAAGTGCCATACTTGAAAACAAATTTATTTGAACACGCAGGCCAAAGGTCAAGGTCAGGGTCAAATATAGAACTTACTATTTCAGTTGAATTCCAGATGTTATTGAAGTGCATGATTGTAAGCTTAAAGCAATGTCTAGGTAGATGCTTCAATTTACAGTGATCTTGAGGTCATCAGGTCACTGTGACATATACCTGTATTTATTGTCACAATACTAATTTTTATCCTTTTTATTTTTATCAAGCGAGTTTGTAACTTTATATATTTGATGTCTACCTGAAATTCCAGATTGCAATAAGCATTGATAGTAGGTTGAAAGCAGTGTTTGATGGAATTGTTAAAAAATAATTGTAATTCTACATTTAGGTGCAGCTTTGAAATTTAATTGTTTACAAACCTTTTCATGAATTGTTGTGTTGATAACTCTTTCAATGTTAGGTTTGTGCATAAATACAACAGAGCAAATGTTCGTATCTTAGTTTGTGGCAAGTGTAATTCATTAGATTTTGGACCCATCTCTCAAAATTAGGAAACATTAGATGTTTGCTTTTATTGGGATCTTTTTGGTAGGAAGAATATTGTAAAAATATATTTTACTCGTGTTTAGAAAAGCTATGCTGTAGCATGGAATGTGCTGTGGTTATTTCCAATGGAGCACTATTGTGTGTAACCTTTGGACAACGTTACAATTTGCTTTATCGTTCCCATGGGACGGCCAGCCACTTTAGTTGTAGGCTTAATTAGCAATGACTCGTGAATATTTATGAGATATATCTTCAAAATGTCAAATCAGACTGTTTCTTCAGACTGTCAAGTGGCCACAGTTTCGTATCTAAATTAAGAGATTGATGACCAATGATGTGACCTTCACCTTGCATCAGACGGACGAAGAAGAGATCTTTGCATCCAAGTGGAAAAAATAATGTCAAGATAATTAAAAAGTGCGATTGAATGGCGAAAATTTGCTAGTTGTCCCACTATACTATACTATAAAGCAGATAGAGAAGGTATCTAGGTTACCACACAATGGTGGAGCACTTGGCCACACAGTCTATGTGGTTCTGTACAGGGTGCCTTAGCACGATTACCGTACATCATAATATCAGCATCTCATTGAAGTCTACCTGTCACATTCTTCATGTTTTCAATGTCCTCAAATTTAAAGTCTTTGGGGTCATCTTTGACAGATTCAGTATATGTATTTCTGTTTTGAACTTATTAGTACAATGTTTATTTTGAAACATTGTGTTAGGAAAATGATTATTTTGAAACATTGTACACATGTGTTCATCTTGCTATTGTGTGGTCTCCTCTGTTTGTACTGTAGAATGTCTTCAAAACTACAAATCTGTAACTAGTCTCAATAGGTGAGAATTATTTACTTCGAATATTGTGAAGCGTTGCCATCACAATATGGGTATTTTGTTAAAACAGGCTACTTCGTGGCAATTCAATTGATCTATGTTTAAGAAAAGCATGTTTTGTTATCTTATCGTAAGTGACAGAATCAAATTTTACCTTCTGAATGACTGACGTTTGCAAGTGGGAGAGAATTGTTTGTATGTGCATGTGATTCATGGTCCACTGTTGGATCCACGGACCTTCGTTTCACAATCTGGCCTGGACAATACAAGTAGGTAAAAATACAAGTAGGTAAAAATACAACACTGTGCAGGAACCTTGCAAATCTATGAATTTGTTCTCAAGCCAGAGAAACAGACGGGGCCAGGAAAATCAGATCTCTAGTGCTATATTGTATAATTTGTAGTATTAGATAAACTTGAAATTGTGTTTGAATAGTGCGCTTCTTTTGTACCATGAATGTCGTCCCATCTAACTGTGCAGGCAGAATTTGAGGCAAGATTTGCCAAAATGAAAAAAGTTTGAATTACTTTTAAAATTATAAAACCTTTTTTTTAAGGTAAAATAATCGTGGTTTATTCTCAATAAAAAAAACAATGTTCTCAAGTAATATATTTACATTACGTAAAATTGATACGAGTTGTTACAATGAAACCATGGAACAATTATTTCCTGGCAGGAGCACATTAAATGTAAATTTATTGGTAAGTTATTGATTTTGTAAATATTTTCATGAGTAGAAGTAGTAAGTTCTGCCGTTCCTTCTGGTTGTCACTGCACGAGATTGGCCACAACGTACCGACGAATGCATTTCGAGATGTAATACAATCAATTTCACAGCTATCCATTCGAAAAGTTTGCTTAGGACCTGGGCTTTCCTGTACAAAACTGCCTAATGAAGGTTGGAGTTGGAAGTTATCTTCATTTTAGGTAGTTTGATGCTGGAGAGAGCTGCTTACTTTGGTGCTCAAGCTAAAGATTATGTAAGATGCCAGAAAAACACTGTCCTACTAGATATTCTTTTGTGTGTGAAACACTGAATGATTTCATGTGATGGCATTTTACATATTGTACAAACATCTCTATTGGACGACTGATTATTCTATGAAGTTGATTAGTTTACGGGAAATTGGATTTCTAATTGCATCGTTCATTGTATCCTCACATGTAGTATATTCAAAGTTAGTTGTAATCCAAATAGGATTTGTGTGGATGTAATTTTAGTTCATAATCTGCAGTAGGATTTGTTTATGTAAATATGCAGTAGACATGGAATTGCATGGAATAGTTCTGGATGGTCGCGGACGATGTAACTTTACTCTTCAGTTACACATGTTTACTATTCAACTAATATTTAAAACTTGCATACATGTCGGTTTCTATAATACTTGTGAAATTTTCCATTTGCAATACAATTATTCTTTGAGGTTTGGGAAACTCATATTTTTATATATATTTCTAATGGAAGCTACTGAAGAAAATTTGCAGAAATTTCAAACAGAGGGAGCATTTGGTTTTGCACTAATTGTGTATTGTTTGACAAGAAGTGATTGCCAATAGACCAGTATTTATTGATATGTTGCCAAAGAAATTGATCAAAATAAATGTAAAATGTTACTCTATTCAGTAACAAAGTTGTTTCTCGGGAGTTGAAAGAAAGAATATGTGATGTCTATTTATTTATACTGGTCTATTACATCCTTTGCAGCAGGGTTTACTACAATGCCTACTTTCCGAACTACAGCTTCAAAATGTTTTAAATGTCTGGATTATTTTCTTGAATTAAGAAAGAATATGGATTACTTTCTTGAATTAAGAAAGAATATGGATTACTTTTTGAATGATTAACGTTCATTTATTAAGAAAGAAATGCACTTTCAAGGCAGAATAGGATTGTACAAGATGGCAGCGATTCTATTGGCGTTATTTGGACGTCGTACTTTATCCATGTATTATCCAGACAGTGAGTCCATGCATTTACTGCTCCTGTACACGCGACTAATTCATCACTTTGTAAATAGGCCTGTATTCATACACCCCTGAAAAGTTTGTGTCTATCATATGTTCGACCTAGCATACCGTCAAGAGCACTATCAGTGGACAAAAACAGACTTGCGTGAAAAGGCTCAATCTGTAATCTGAAATATATACAATTTGTAATAGATACCAAAAATATGTATACACCGATTTTTATTTTCCCTCGAGATATTTTTCGAGTGAACCATCAGCACATTGGCCAATATTCAGGTCTGTTTTTGCCCTGTTTAGAACATTTTATTTGTACAAGATTTGAGTGTATACTTTATACTATTGTATCTGTTCACTAACAATGTATGTGAAACTAGAACTATTAACACAATCAAACACTCAGTATCAGACAACTTATTGTTTTCTTTTATCGGTCACATGACTTCCCTTCTTTTTCCAAAGCATTTTAGGATGTCAATCAAATGTTTTGATAGAATTTTAAATTTGAGTTTTCATACTTTTAACATTTATTCATACAGATTCATGGTTCTTTTGTTAGCCAATTATATGTCTTGAGAACGCTAGAAACAGCCAAACTATTTTTGGTGGTTGTGAACTTGTGAATACTTGTCATCACTAGAACCACCCATGTCTTTGTTCAGTCCTTGAAATTTAAACGTTTAATTTGAAAATAAAGTTTTTTTCCAACAATATTATGTGCAGATTTCTAGTCGTTTATTTCATTGGATGATCTTTCTGCCGACAGCATCTGGAGATAACCCAGCATCTGGAGATAACCGACCATTCGGCTAAACCAAGTGACATAGCCAGAAATGAGCTCGGACAAGGTTGATATTATGGCAGGAATGTACGAGGTGTTACAGGTGAATGCCAGCAATTTGATTGGATGGGCCACCTCGTGGTCTTTCACAAACAAATATGTATATTATCGACTTTAGGATTACCTGTTGTATGCATTGTAATGTCAAATTAATTCACTGGAATAGAATAGTATTTATTTAAATTATAAAAATACCAGGAATAATTTGCAATATTTCAGTTTATAACATGCATTTTGATTTGTAAGGAAAACTGCCGAGATTATGGCCATTTTGTAATGGAAACCCAGCATGTAGGTAAAAGCGCATATTTCTGACCCGAGATGTCGTGAAGTTGCTTCGATGGAACCGACATGACAATGATTGTGATTCATCTGGCAGGTAGAGGGTTAAAGTAATTTGCAGACACTCGACACTGTGGAATGTAGCAGCAGTACTGCTTCACATATTGTGACGGAGATCTTTGATTTGGAATTCAGCACATTTTGTCAAGCACAAGAATACAATAGTGAAATAAATTTGACAGTTTATGGATATAAACATTTTTATTCTTCAAATGGTTGTTCCATGGTGGCACAATTCATTTCATGTCCAGAGCCATTTCCCCCAAGTATTTCAGGAATATTTCTGCGATGAAGTCATTGCTGGAGCAGCACTCTACACTCCTGGCACAGAGATTTATGAAACCTTAATCGAGTACGATATCATGCTCAACTCTACATAATATAATATAAGTTTTGTAATCTTTGGGCCAGTATGAAACGGTGTAACTCTAAACCCTCTACCTGCTGGATTAGGCACAGGCACTGCTCTTCATGGCATCTCCGGTTGCCTCCAGCATGGAGAGGGCTAAGGTAGCCTTACCTCTAACCGTGGCAATGGCTAAGGTTACCTTAAGAGTTACACTGCTTTGGACAGGAATGCCCGTAGGGCTGCTCGATTTACTTTGAAGGATGCGTGTGCATGTCACATTACGGCGAGAGTGCAAATCAAGCGAGCCGCCTCGCGTCTGTTCAGCCGAGATGTGCAGGTCACCAGATATCAGTGCAAGCGGCACACGCCGACTAGAAATTTGCAGAGTAGCTTGTCAAATAAAGCAATTTAGCTGCTGGATGTAACAACGGCAAACGCCAAAACGCCGGCTTGAAAAAAGAAACACCAGTCATGTCTAAACAGACACTGCACACGTTTCTGCCCCATCCATTTATGAAAATGCAGGCAGTTCACTAGGATCATCACATAGAGTTGCAGGCACTGGATTGGGTCCATTACATGGAGTTGCAGGCACTGAATTGGGTCCATTACATGGAGTTGCAGGCACTGAACCGGGTCCATTACTTGGAGGTTCAGGCAGTATACTGGGTCCATTCCATTCCTAGAAACCGTCACGTATGGGTGAAAGATTCCCGCTGTGACGTAAAACAACAATTCACTCACTCACGCCATTCCTAGACACTCCAACACACCAATCGTTGTTTTTCCCCCTCTCAGACCATATCAGCTTGATTCACCAGTGAAATTGAGTTACCAGCACACTCCATATAATCATTGGTGACCACAAAGAGTTTGAAGGAACATTTGGAACACGGCAAAGACTTCTGTCAACTTTCTGTCCATTGTACACTTGGTCCTGTGGTGACCATATCAGTGGTTCACTCTGTTCATCTGGGTAATGTCCAGTCATGTGGGTAGTGTCCGGTCATGTGGGTAGTGTCTGATCATCTTGGTAGTGTCTGGTCATGTGGGTAGTGTCCAGTCATGTAGGTAGTGTCTGGTCATGTGGGTAGTGTCCAGACATGTGGGTAGTGTCCAGTCATGTGGGTAGTGTCTGAGCATCTTGGTAGTGTCTGGTCATGTGGGTAGTGTCCAGACATGTGGGTAGTGTCCAGTCATGTGGGTAGTGTCTGATCATCTTGGTAGTGTCTGGTCATGTGGGTAGTGTCCAGTCATGCGGGTAGTGTCCAGTCATGTGGGTAGTGTCTGGTCATGTGGGTAGTGTCCAGTCATGTGGGTAGTGTTCAGTCATGTGGGTAGTGTCTGGCCATCTTGGTAGTGTCTGGTCATGTGGGTAGTGTCTGGTCATGTGGGTAGTGTCCAGTCATGTGGGTAGTGTCTGGTCATCTTGGTACTGTCTGGTCATGTGGGTAGTGTCTGGTCATGTGGGTAGTGTCCAGTCATGTGGGTAGTGTCCAGTCATGTGGGTAGTGTCCAGTCATGTGGGTAGTGTCCACAGCTAGCTAGCAGAAGGATCTACACAGGACTACTGTGTGGTCAACTCCACATCGTATCGTGTGAGCTGACGCTGGCATGGACACCTGGAAAGCAAGGACAAAAAGTGAAAACTGGTTTGGAATTAAGGTTTTGATGGACAACATGAAATGATTTGCTAATACATGTACTCATAGTAGCTTGGCAATTATAATTGTTTTTTTGTTGTTGTTGGCAACAGACATTTGCGATTTCAGCGGAAAACAAGCCGTGTCCAGTGCAAATAAATCGACGTTGGACAAATAAATCAGCAGATTTCCATGAATCCGCGGAAAATTGCCATGCCTGTTAAATTTTTTATTGATTAACCGATTCATAGCTTAACATTGTTGCGGGAATATTATCTTTGTTAATGTTCTACAGGATTTAGACATTAGATTCAAGATGTTACCACAACATCCAACAGTTGTAGTTAATAGCTTGACAATTACCCTCATTTATACAGTGTCACTGTACCTTGTGGATCGTGGGCATGAATTTAAGACGCAATAACTACCTTTAACCAGTATCTGTTTAGTCATTAATCCCCTCCAAATAAATGTCAATGATAATCTATAAAAAAAAATATATACTAGCATCATATTGTAATATCAATGTAATCAATAATTGGTACAGACAATATTTATTTGTTAACTAAATGTGATGAAACTATACATAACCTTGTAGGAGGTGATCATGCTGTCAAATTCTACCTACCATTTTTGGCAGTACTAAAGTGATTACATCTATCATTCCCAAGTGAATCAAATTTGATTGAGAACCTAATCCAATATTATTCTAAAGTAATTCATCAAGAACAATAACTTTAATAATAGAAGTATTCCCTGGGTAATTTATTAATGATAGAGACTGTGTATTTTCCTTCCAAGCAGTTGTCAGGAGAATATTATTTCAAAATGGCAGGAATAAAAACAAAATAGAGCTTAGACTTTCACAGACATCAGGAAACAATCATGACGATAAACAATCATGACAATAAACAATCATGACAATATCTTCTTAACCAAACTACTATTCAAACAAATAAATACCAAAGATGTACAGAATTACAGTAGAGAAGATTTCTGTTACTTAATAACAGATTTTCTCACCAAACATAATTCTCTTTGACAGTCTATTGGTTAAACCAATTACACAGAAAAGCCAATACAGAAAGCATGGACCCAACGACACATAAAGCAGCTTTAGCTGGCAAGGCTGTCGGAACTTGCTACACATAAAACAGAATCAGGTGTTAACAACTTGCAATTGAACCGTGCAAACTTGTGTATTATTGATGTGTAGTGTACTTTTGAGCCGTCGGCCTGGATTGCGTTAGTCCTGGTATTGCAATCTCGGAGCCGAGGCTGATAAACGTAACTGAAAGATACTCGTCTAACCACACGTGTGTCCACGATAGTTCAGTACCACTACACACAGGCAGGATTTAGCACAACCTCATCTAAAAGACTCTACAACTATGTACTGAGAATTAATTATTGCTTTACCTCACAGCGGGAATATTTCACCCATACGCGACTATGTAATGAGATTTTCTAGGATGGCCTTAACATGAACAAATCCTGATTTACCAGTTTCTCACGACGTACATAGATATATGCATCTCTATTGGTTATTAATGTTTACACTAAAACTAACTCATTTATTTTAACCTTTTATATGCCAGAGAAAACTTGAGTTGCCCTACACAGAAGCAGGAATTATATACAGGGATTTGGTGAGAGAATAGTAAAAAATAAATAGTATATTATATGTGTGTGAATTATTGTTTTACGTCACAGCGGGAATCTTTCACCCATACACGACGAAGTATATTATATACTATTTATTTTAAATAAATGACATTAGTATATTATATACTAGTATTTAAAAAATTTGTTTAAAATTTATAAAAAAAAAAAAAAAAAATGTTTTAATTTAAAAAAAAATTTGAAAGATTTAATTTTACATGCTCCTAGCAATCTAATATTATAGCAAGGGTGGACACTTGATACTCCCTCAATTTTTATTTTATTTAATGTTATTTTCAAGTTCTGTAGTAAACAATGGTGTCATTTCCTGCTCCCCAAGAATGCAGTTATTAATATAAATAAAAAAACTATGAATGATAATAATACTAATAATAATAATAATAATAATAATAATAATAATAAGTATTTTATAAAGTGCATAGGATCTAGACTAGCTACTCAATAGTGCTGAATCATCCTAGTTGCATAGTTCAAGGACCCGATGCATGTTCTCGCTTGTTTAAAAATAAATAGTAATTAGTCTTGCTGGAAATTCAAAGAATTGCTGTCTGCTAGAACTCATATTTTCAACAAATTGTTTCACATGTACTGTCAAAATGAATGTCTAGCTTTGAATTTCCCGTATTTTTTATTATTTTTTTGGATTGGGGTTTTAAGTCACTTTCAAGATTCTTTCACTTATATCACGACTTCAGTTTAGGGAAACCCGCAACATCCGTAGCGCTGAATGTTGCAGTAAACCTGCGAGCACCGGCTGGTACTGACAAGACCAAGGA
>JAUTBT010042534.1:0-17028 GCA_032361225.1 Lepetodrilus schrolli | reverse complement strand
ATTCTTTCACTTATATCACGACTTGTCAGTTTAGGGCAGGAGGAAACCCGCAACATCCATAGCGCTGAATGTTGCAGCATCCTATCAATATCGCGTCAGAAAGGTAACTTTCGCGAACATTGATGCCGGGCCCCCGGCAGTGCCCAATAGGTTAATTCTTAATTGGTACATGTACAACTTTACATGACACTTCAAAATTATCTTCTCCTGTGTGTTGGAAGTCTGGTCACAGTTAATAATATGTCCATTTGTATAGCACCAAACTCCACACCAAGTATGCTAATTTCGCTAACATTAAAAAAGTAAAATGTTCCATTTTAGTGATGCTGAATACTGGAAAGAATGATATCCAAAGGATTTAAGTTTCTACTTATAGAAGATTTTGGTGAGCAGATCTCAGATTTCTGGAAGGTCTGTACAGAGAGGAGGTCGACCAGCTACGTGGCTAAGTGGCTAAGTGGGTGCAGTTCAGTTGTACAAAACACAACAAGAGGTGAAACAAGTATCTAAATACTTTTATTTAATGCTATGGATGTTGTCACTGTCAATGCCAGATGTCACGAGAGATGACATTCTACAATCAAACAGCACTCCTGATGATAACAATGAAGAACACTTGTCTAAGTATGAAAACATGATCTATATTTATGTACAAATCATTTGTTCGTATTGTTTTGTATTTAATGATATACTCAACAAAATTAATTAAGGGCCAGTAGCCTTTTTTTTGGACATATACATAATTATTTTATTTATATTATTTTAACAACGAAGAATGTCTAAATATCTGCAGGCTTCACGTACTCTTCACGTACTCTTCACGCACTCTTCACGTACTCTTCACGTACTCTTCAAGGACACTCGGACGTATCGGGAAGAAGGATGGCACTAGATTCCTGAGGCCGAGTTCCGGAATTCGGTAGAAAACTTCGCTACAAAATATCTGCCAGCCCTTCATTAATTTTGTTGAGTATATATTGAATTGAATGTAAAGCATTTGGAGAAACACATTTTTTAATCACAATTTTCAACTGAAATTCCTTATTCCTTTTTAAATTGCAATTTATGTCAACACGAATATAAGAATATAAATATTTTTCATAATTGTAGGCTGTATTATCAAGTTAAATTAAAGCCGAATTCCACAATAATGTCAATATTCTCATTATTTCATAATCGACATGTACACATAATTAATTTAACTAAACATAATTTAACCCTCTCCAGGCTGGAGGCAACCAGAGATGCCCTAAGGAGCAGTGGCTGTAGGTAATCCAGCAGGGAGAGGGTTAAACACGATCAACTGAGAGCTCATTTACACTGGAAAATTAACACCAGTCAAACAACAACTACAACAATGCTAAGGCAATCAGTCCGGAACTGATTCATAAAACTGACACAATATGAATTCATATGCAATATTGCATAGACTTGTTTATTGTGGTGTGGATGATTTTATCAGTGATTAATAAATGTGTACATGAATATTGAAAAACATGAGTTGTTTTTTCTTCTCAAAACTTAATAAATATGATGGAGAGATGACTTGATACAATGTATAATGCTGGTGAAATCAAATGTTTATAGGGTGTATATTTAGTTGTATGAATAAACATTTTTATCACAAATCCAATTTGTACAAAGATGGACACTTTATTGTTATTGGCAATACATGCATTTGATAAATATTAATCAAGGAATTATAAAAGTCAAAAGTGAAATCTAGAAATATATGTTATGGTTAATACCAGAATCTTTTTAGATTGGAAACTGATGTAAAAGCACTTCTTTTGAATGATTAGTATGAATTCATTCAAGTCGTGTTAAAAATTAACTGTCTATACCATACATCATCTGGTCTGTCACGGATGTACAAGAAAATTATATTAATTATTGTTTAAATAGGGCTAGGAAATAATTACATTCCCACATCATGCTGGTATCTCCCACCAAGTACCTCCTCTCAAACTGGAATACTCGAGTACTTCTATGCTATCAATTCTTCAAAATTTGTACTAGCTGTATAATATATATTAAGCCTCTACGTATGAATTAGAGATGTGTATTCTTGCAAAGCACTGCACACAAAACCTATTTGAATAATTGAACGTCCCTACTGCAAATATTATTTTCTAATAATAATTTATCTACAATGTAAATAAAAGAAAAATTCAAGATTTCAGACTTTAAACAGTGCAGTCAAAAATCAACAAAAGTAAAATGGTTTCCTTTCATAAATTAAAATAACAAGCAATGGAATGATAAAGTGATGGAATGATAAAGTAATTGAATGATAAAGTGATGGAATGATTTTGTTGTGAGCACTTTGTTTATCTCATGTGGCTACAGATATAGACACTTACACTTTAATGCCAGTGTGGTATATTCACAGTATACCACACCTTTCTATTCATAATACACTAGTATACCACAGGTATACATATATACCAGTATATTTTATATGACGAAAATATGCACAAATATCTCCCAGACTCCAAAATGGCCATCTCGGCCATGATGCACATCTGTCCATGTTAACCCTAACCCATCTCTGACTCTACCTGTAGTTAACCCTAACCCATCTCTGACTCTGCCTGTAGTTAACCCTAACCCATCTCTGACTCTGCCTGTAGTTTATTTTGTTGACTTTAACTCGTTTATCATGTGGGGTCTTTCTTTGTGGCAATATTTTGAGGCTAAAAAGCATAATCTATGGAAAAGAATGCAATGTTGATGTGATACCTCAAAGAGTTTCTTAGCAAAATGTCAACTGAAGATAGCAACCTGGGATGAAGAAACAGCAACTATGTTACAGGCTTGTTTCATACTTGTTAAAGGCACAATTACAGATTTTGATATACATTTAACTAAAATTGAGTCATTAATGCAACAAATGAGATATATAGCTAGTTGAATAAAGTTATTTTCAAGAAATAATTAACAAATTAAGTAGCTGTGATTAATAAAAGTTGATTAATGCTTTACATGTTGTCCCAAATATGGATAATTTATGACATGGATGAATCTTGACACGACATTGATATTAGATATCATGACTTTCATGCTTCATTCAGGCACTGCTACAAGTCCTGAAACCTGGACACATCTGAAATGTCAGGTGATGAACTTCAGAAGTTCAGCTGGTGTGATATATTAAAAAACTTTACTCCCGATGACCTGACACATGTTTTCACTCCTCTTGCAACACTTTTAAATTCTCCTCACAACACTTTTTTACAGAGGATAAATGATGCTGAGACTTAAAGGCAACTGCAAACATACTATCAAAGTAATGAGACATGCATCCATGATTCTTACTGCCAATCATCTCATTGCAAAGGGAGGGAATTCAAACTCCTGATCCGTATTTCAAAGATGAATGTCGGTCATCTTCTTTGTCCGAACTTTTCCCCGAAATGGATTTGATTGTTGACTTTATGCTGTCCAGTATGGACATGACGGCTCTTTCGTCCACGGACTTCTTGCTATTGGATCCACGGTGCTTGCCCACTGGTAGTGGTGCGTTCAACTTCTGCAGCAGAGGCCCATCCTCTGAAGTCAAGGTCTCGCTGGACTGAGCTGCTGACAGAGGCCTGAGAGAGGACATAGAAGGAGCCCTCAGTGTGTCTGCTGAGGAGTTCAGGAAGTCTTCCCGGTCCTCGAAGATTGGATCGAATCTGATGTAGGTGGACGACCTCGACTTGGAATTCTTCTTGTCCTTGTCTCCTTTGTTGGACCTCTTGATCCCAGACGTATCTGGAGATGAAGACTTGTTGGGCTTCAACAACGACTCTATATCCGACTTGGAGCTCATCCTCTTCTTGGACGAGTTGATCGTGGCGAAGAATCCTCCGCTGTTCCGCTCTTTGGTCTTCTTGGAGTCATCATCAGAGTAGCTCTTGAGCTGGTCGATGTCCGTTATGCACATCCTACGTATGTCCTTACCGTTTCCGTTCCAGGAATTGAGAACATCCAGCCTGTTGTCCTTTTCTTCATCGGTGAGAGTCACGCGGTACGACGAGTTCCGCATGTGAGTGTTGTCCACCACACCCTGTGTGTTCCTGACGGCGCACCGGTATGAGTCCGCCCGACTGACGACGTCCAGATCCATCGTGCATGGCGCAGACATCGACTTTGTCATCGCCGGTCTGCGAGCAGATGGTTCCATCGTCTTGACGTCGCCACCGTATTCCATCTTCATCGCCACTCGATAGGAGTCACTGCGGCTACTGCTTGAACTGGATGAGTCGGCTGATCTGATACTACTGGGAGAACCCTGGGAGTAGACAGCACTGGGGGACATTGCCCCGGGGAGTGGGGCTGACCGTCGTCGATCCTTGCATCGCTGTATCGGCGACACTGCCAGCACAGACGGCCTGTTTGCTGTTGATTGACTTGGCAACATCTTGTGTTGAACCGGGGTCGATTGGTGGGGCGAATTCCGGTGGGTATGGGTGTTGCTGCTGTTCCAAGAACTGGAGTGATTCATGGATGAACTGGGTGATGCATCACTTGGTGATGGTGATGAACCTCCTGACATTTGAGGACTGGTGGATGACCGGTGCAAGTATGTCTTAGGTGCTACAATGGTGGAAGAGTGAGATATGGTGGAAGAGAATGACCTGGTGTTTGGACCATTGAAGCTACTGAATGACGGAGGACTGGAGACTGTTGGTCCGGTAGAAATTGACATGTCTCTTTTGATCGACTTCACAGGATTATTACCGAGTGTCACGGGGGGGGATACCCTATAGCTATCTGACTTCTGAGATGCATCGAATCCTGAATCTTGTGTCAGCATCAAAGAAGAGTTTGTAGGGGTGGAGTTGGAACTAGATGACATGCTGACGTATGTCAAGCTGCCAGAGTCGAAGTCCGACAAAGCTATGGAACTGTTGCTGCTGAGAGAATCGGACTGGTTGCTTCTCAGGGTGGCAGATCTCATGTCCATGTAGCCGCCATCAGATGAGGAAGACGTGGAAGGAATGGACGACATACTTCCCGAACTCTGAGATGTAATGTCTGCCAATGCATAATGGGATTTGACTTTATTCGTGCAACTGGAGGATCTGTTTCTGAAGGATTCAGTCGAAGACGTGGGGAAAGAGGTAGATGGTTTAATGACGGTGCCAGGGTAGACGATCTGACACTTGGATGCAGGATTGGATTCCGGAGACATTTTGACATATGCTCCACTCTTCTGACCGGGTTCAGCCGCTGATCTTGGTCTGGGCTTCACTGTGATGATGGGCTGGTATTTCATCGGGATCTGTCCGTGTTGTTTCTTGACTGTTTCAGGTGTACCTAGAGGAATGGCAAGTTTGTAGGCAGAACCGGAATCAGAGGCACTTGCAAGTGAGCTGGCAGAGGTCTTCGCCTCATCAGAAGATGACGAAGTGTTGGGCAGAGGTAGTTGCACACCTTCTGGTGACTTGGCATCAAACATGTTCAACATCGGCGCAAAGTTCAGAGTCTTCTGGGATTTACTACTTGGAGATTTGTCCCTTTTGAGAATTCCTGTTCTTGGCCACGAGTTGGCAGCATAGTCCTCATCTTCCAATGTCTTCAATGCAGCTTGTCTCTTTGGTAATGTATGACCTTCCCATTCCAAATCTTCTCCCTTTGCCGAAAATCCTAAAAGATCAGGATTTCCAAGGGATGGTTCTTGGTCAACAATGATAACAGCTCCTGTCCTTGAGGTGCAGCTTCCGTCGAAAGGCGGAAAAGCTGAAGCTGCGCCGTGGACAGTTTTCTTGATTCCGTTCATCAGTCTCTCACGAGAACTCTCGGGAGTGGAGTCTTCATCCGACACGGAGCACCAGGATGGATACATTCCAGAGGATATCCTCGTCTTGCTCTTCAACCTCTTGTAAATGTTTTCCTGATCAGATTCTGAGAAAGAAGAATCATGTTTTCCCATTTTCGAGTCATTGCTGAGAGTGGAGGTGCTACCGCCCGAGCTACCGCTGTCATTCTCGGAGATCTTCTTGCACACTTCCATACTGCTGGTCCTTCGTGGAGGCGGTGGAGGGAGACCTTTGTTCTTCTTGCCAGGAACCGGAGTCCCGAGTTGCTGGTCGTCCTTCGGCCTGAAGATGACACTATCGATGGTGTTGGTGCTGCACATGCTGGACATGCTGTGGGCAGACTTGACCGGAGACATCGGGGCCTCGGCAGCATCTTCATCCAAGGTGGCCGTGCTCTTCTTGAGTCCGCTGTCGTTGTGGAAGGAAGTGTAGAAGCCTTCCTGGTCCAGCGAGTACACTGAGGACACTTCATCATCCAGCTTCTGTGGACTTTTCAGATCTGGGGACATGAGATCTAGTGCCTGGATGTTCTGCTTGGTGAGCTGCGAGAGGCACCGGAGTGTGTCGGCGCAGGTGGAGGTCACTTCCTCCCGGCTGGCCGCCTTCATGGCCAACATCTGCAGCCAGGCGTCCGTGTCCATTTTGGTGAAGTGAGACTTGACCCCGGTCAGTGACTGCACCTCTTCATCCACGGCCACTCCGGCCTTGTCACCTCCAGGATGACCGGCATCATCTCTGAAACAGTGGAGAGGTCACCAAATACAATCCTGTCATCATACTGTCATCATATTTTATAGCTGTCAAACATCTTAAAGGGAATGCCAATTTCTTATTATGAATTCAAGATGTTCCTCCAGAAATTCAACATCTATTTTTGTCTATGTTTTACTTTTGTTGTATTGTTTTGGAATTGGGGTTTAGAGTCGCTTTCAAGACTATGATTCTGAGACTACTGACCAAGATTACTGCCATATCTTAGACTACTGCCCTATCTGAGACTACTGACCTATTGTCGGTGGGTGTGGGTGACCCACGACCGGAGTCCTTGCCCAGAGAGTACTGCGACGTGGATGATGGCAAGCTGGACTTGGCAGAGTCCAGGGACTGACGGTTGCTGCTGCTTCCACTGGCGCTCCACGCTCCTGTAACACAATGTCCACATTAGAGCACGTCATAATTGTACTACAGTGTGCTATTTAGTCACACAAAAGTAGTGCTATTTAGTCACACAATAGTAGTGCTACATCATGACAGCATGTGTAGCTACCATAACTACCCTAATAATTCGAACAGGAGGAAATAATTAAATTTGTAGCTGTTCGAATTATTAGCACAATACGAAATATTTTTTTTATCTGTGTTCATATAATTAGGGACAACCAAATTAAAGTATAAAATATGGTTGTAAATGAAAGGGTAAATATATTTATGATTTAAAAAAATTAATATATTGATTTTTAAATTGTTTTTAGAAAAATTATTAAGTTCGAATAAATAGAAATTTATGATTTAAAAAAAATTGGTCATGCTCATATTTTTAGGACTGGAATAAAATTAATTTTTGTGTTTGAACTATTAGCGTAATTACGGTATGTTCTTCTAGTAATGGTCGGAGGTCTCGCTGTGGACCCAGTAGCTCACAACACTTGTAGCTACAATTGATTGTAAGTCCAAGTTTTGAGAAGTGCTACAAGTGAAAATCTGTTTTATTAACCAGATTCTCAAGTATTGTAGCAATAAAAGTGTTTCATGCGATGTCATTAAAAATTTACTTACAATCAATTGTTTTACGTCACAGCGGGAATCATTCACCCAATAACGACAATCCTAGCAACTGTGCTTTGTACATAACATGTCATATCATCTAATCAGACAATGTTCAGATAGTCATTACGTTGGCTGTTCATGAATTCCAGAAGACTTTGAAAATAGATATTGTTCTGGCAATTCAGCCGGATGTGAACACACACAGATGGCTTAATATAATTAAATGCATCAAAGATACTTGAGCATTGTCAGAAATACATGGTTTTCAACTCATGCTTTCAATTATCACCAGTGTAAAGCATGTAAACTAAGGATGGATTTTAAAAGTTTGATGTGAAGACATTGTTATGAATTATGAATTAAAACTGAAAAGTAACATTACAGATAACACTAGATTGTATTGATTTACACGTCAGCCACCGGTGTTGAATCCAAAGAAGGAGGAACAAAACAATTATAAATAATTGCTAAGCTTTTCAGCTTTGATATTTCTGATGTCTGAAGAAATCATATAAAAGCACAACTCCAGATATAAATAAAGAAGGAAATCTACAAATTTGTGACCATTGTAACCAAGCATGTGGGGAATCTGAAAGTTATCACCAATGTACAGAAAAGGAAACTTAAATATGTTTTCAATCCGGTACTAACCGCACTCCCAGGAATAATCCCAGACCAAGCCATTACCTTCAGTCCAACCATTACCTTCAGACCAACCATTACCTTCAGACCAACCATTACCTTCAGTCCAACCATTACCTTCAGTCCAACCATCGGAGTGGCACGTGACAGAAATATCACAGGTTGGTACACAGAAATAACATGTATTGTATATGATAGCATGTTCTGTTCAAATCCCTTCCCCTCCCATAGAACAAAGAATAAAATAAAAAGAGATACGACAAAGATATGTCTGAATCTAAGTATCCATACCAAATATGGAATATGTAAGACTAATGTATTAAATTTGTAGCAAAATGACAAAGTAAAGTTATTTGTTTCTTTTAAAACATCACAGTGGAATCCCTTCACTCATACTGGATAATGGTAAAATAATGTTTGAAGAAAAATTTTGTAAAATAAAAAAAGAATATGAAAACAGTTTGATTTTCTACCCTCTGGGTTAAAAAAGTTGAAAAATGTAAAAGTCAAATAAGTAAGATGTCGATTACAAATATTTACTAGTACTCACCAAATTACACATAGTACTAAGTGGATCTGTTTTGAGATATTACAGTATTACATATGTATTATACATCTGTGTTATACTGTATTGAGGTGCATCAAATGTTATCAAACTGATAATTTTAAAACCATGAGTAACGACATCCTGGGACACAATAAACAAATGTATGGAAAGTTAAAATGTTTAGTTTCTTCTCCATTAATGTTAATGTTTGCTAATCTACAAGTGAGTCAGTGAATTATTGTTTTATGTCACAGCGGGAATATTTCACCCATATGTGACGAACTAATCTACAAGATATCTTCACAACTCTTACACAATTCTAGAACGGTGTCGTATTTCATCGTATCATACATCTGCAGCATACCAGTAATATTTGTCCTAAATAAAATACTAGTAGATAAAAATCTTGACTAACTACTAACTGTGACCACAGCCAGACCACAAGTAGCCACTGACTACTAACTGTGACCTACAGCCAGACCACGAGTAGCCACTGACTACTAACTGTGACCTACAGCCAGACCACGAGTAGCCACTGACTACTAACTGTAATGGCAATGCATGATGAATCTATTCATGATAATCCTCAAATCTATCAGTCCACATAGTATAAACTATACTTCTTCTGCAAGGACATGTTCAAAAGCATGTACTTAAGAATTCTGCACATTGGAAACAATTTTCATTTTTGATTAATTGAATCCAGATGAAATTTTCATGAAAGCTCACCTGAAGACGAATTACGTTCATCCATCGTCTTCCTTTTAGATATTTCCCGGAGTTTAACGGAGGTCGTCCAGTCTTTCGGGAGGCTCTCCCACGGGAAGTCGTACTTCCTTGCCTGTGTTCTTGGGATGGTGTTGCTGTTGAAGTAGTAGTATGTCCCCGGGCCCACCACGCTGTCGGTCGATGACGACGTCTGCTCGATGTTAGCAGGCATGCTGGGCGACGAGGTCTTCCGGAGGTTCGTGGTTCTAGTCGCCTCATCCTCCACCTCCGGACAGAGTTCAATGGCGTCGAGGTCGAGGGACTTCGGCCGAGGTCTCAGTCTAGCATTGCCAGCGCTGACCAATGACTTGATCTTGTTGCTGATGATGCTGGACCTCTTAGTCGAGCGGGAAAACCGCGAGCCGGTCGAGTTCTCACTCACAAGACTCACCGAGCTGGCGTAGCTGCTTCCCGCGTAACTCCCCTGGCGGAACCTCTCGATGCTGCGATTGGACATCTTAACACACCGTGGCAAGGATCGCGACCGTCTGCACGGGATGAACTTGAATATCTTTGGTTCTTTGCTGGCGTTTTCTTCTTCGAGCATTTCCTCATATCTGGCATCAATTTCGTCGAAGTACTGCGCGAGGATTTCGTCTCGTTGCGTCTCCGTCTTGGAGTCAAGGTCGTCGAAGCTGTAAGCTCTGGGTCTGTCTCTGGGGCTGGAGTCGAACGTGTTCCGCTTCTTCTTCTCAAACTGACTGATTTCGTAAAGCAGGTTTTCAGGAACTCCGGACACCGTCCGTCGCCGCTTCTTCTTGTCGAGTTTCCCAGAGCCTTTTTCTCTCAGCGAGTCCCTGAAGGAGGCCATTCTCTGGAAGCTTGCTCCCGACGTGTCAATCTCCACAACCGATGGTTCGCAGAAGTAGTCGATGCCTTCTTCCTCCGTCCTGTTGCTGTCGTCGAGGTTGAACTGATGGGTGACACGGTGACTCTCGGGTATCCTAAGAACCTTGTAGCCCTTGTTGCACGTTGGCATCTGTCGCCCCTGAAAATATAGGCAAGCAGACAGCAAATGTAAGCAGACGGCAACTGAAAGAAAGTTTCTTTGCTTCAACCAAGTGTCAAGACGAGACTAGAATAGATTGATTTATTGACTAATCTATTGCTTTATGTCGCTGTGGGAATATTTCACCCATATGTGACAACTACGTAACTTAATAATTAAACAGCAACCAGAATAGACTATATAGTCTGCACAATTAAAAGTGCAATGCTTGATATTTTAGTTTACTACTATTGAATCCATGTATTTAACTTGTCCTGATGTTACATCATTAAAAAAAATCAGTTCTTTTAGCATTTCTATTGAAATAGTTATCTATGGTCTGGTAGCCAGATGTGATATAAGATGCTCCTACTGGTCTTGGTTAGAGGGGTAAAGTCGGTAGAGCATGAGATTTGCAATTCAGCAACTCAGATTTGAATCCAAGTATCAGCACAGTCCTTTGTTAGTCTCTTATTGGACATGACAGTCCTTTGTTAGTCTCTTATTGGACATGACAGTCCTTTGTTAGTCTCTTATTGGACATGGCAGTTCTCTGTTAGTCTCTTATTGGACATGGCAGTTCTCTGTTAGTCTCCGGCAGCTCCGTGAAATGAAATCATGTGCAATAGAATCCAGATTACTGGATGTGCAGATCCAAACTGAAGGACATTTTCAAAGCAGCCTCACCTGTCTCTGTTTGCTGAGGTTGGGACTTTCCATCTGATGTTCCTTGAGGACGATGGGCCAGAGTTTGAAGAGGTGGGAGCTGCAGAGGCCATCTTTGCGGTAAATGTCTGCCCCGCGGAGGATGTTGGTGGGTGTGACGTCGGCCAGAGTGTACGAGTCCTTGATGCAGTGTGGACGTGAGTCCGGTGTAAACTGGTAGCAGTCGAAGCCGTGTCGCGCCACATGATGATCCGTCACTTTGCTGTACAGCTTCAAGTCTCCCACAGCTGTAACGTAACAGACAAGATGGATGTTAGTTTACAGTGTTCAGTAGGCAATCAGTGGACAATCATAGTACTGTTCACAATACAATCATTAGAAGTCCTTGTCAAAAATGTTGGATGCAATTGTTTTCAATTTAAATTTTATTTTTCACATTAAAAAAATGTCCTAGATCTACCAGTAGTCTATACAACAATGCAAAACATTGTTTTAAAACAATCGAGAGGAAAAACATGCTTCCACTGTCTTTACACAAGGACACTAGTAATGGAATAAGACAGATGTGTAATTAATTACAATTGCTTTTTTGGTAATGAAGAAATGAAAAGCAAACCAAGGGGCATAACTCTTTCTACCTTGTATACCAGTTATAATACAACTCGGACATTCAGTTTGAAATCATTTTAAAACATTCCCAATAATATTATATGAATATTCCCATCATAAATTGATGACTAAATAAAATGTTGCTTAAAGTATGTGGGCATGTTTAACCTATTCTGATTACATTTGGAAATATGTGTACTGTCTATGGAAATAGAAAATAAACTTAAGACTTTCAAATATTCTCCATGCTTTCAATAATAGCATAATACGCTGACACAACACTAAATCCACTTACGGAGAGAGAAGCCATTGTCATGGGAACAAGTATTAGACCATTGTTCGACACCATTTACGATTTAACGCTGAGGAAATTTTCAATGTAGTCGTAGAAGTTTAGAAACCATCAGTGGATATGTTGGTGCGCGTGTACTCACAAATACCTCGTCAGTAGCTCAGATCTAGCTGAGAATAATATTGTAAAAGTCAGTGCTTTTCCCTTCCTTCATAAATATGTAAACAGGCTACGGTCCCATGACAATCTCCAGACTTGGGCAATCATGGCATGTTCTTGTAAGCTATATTGTTTTTACCCAATAAAATATGTTTAAACTAAAATAAACATGCCACTCAACCATGACAGTGAATGGTAGTAGACAAGTAACAAGAAACTTTCATATTTTAGAAAATCAGGAAACCAAAACAGCACTAATATTACCACAGTGGATTTCAGAGAAGACAGGTAATAAAATAAGAATAACTATGATTACATCTCTCACCCACGTAGAAATACACATACTATGATTACATCTCTCACCCACGTAGAAATACACATACTCAGAAAAGCAATAACAATACAATATTTACACTTTCTAAATCATAACAAACCATAATCCGACGTTCTTTATGGTCAACGAGGCAGATAAGTAATAGCACCGACACATACAATAAACTTCCTTGTCATCCACCGAGCGCTATTCAAACCTGGACATAATAGTGTAGTCAATATACGTTTTAAAGTGAATTCTCCGCATAACTTTGTCACGAGTCACGACCAGTGAACATACGATCTGAACGTAGGAGGATGATCATGTTCAAAACATTATCAAAATGGCAAATCAGAATAGTTTACGACTAGTTTATAGGAAAGTAGGACATGCATTCATCTGTAAGCGGTGGTGAGGGAAATAGCCTCCATGCTATCCAGGACTTGTATTTACAAAGTCAGTAGACGCTCGGATCAAAGTCACTCAACATGCTTGGGTTGACATGCAAGATCCTATTTGGAGGTGTTTGAATGACTGGGGTCCCCACGTACAATGGTACATACACGTGTGTTAGCTAACACCCCAGTACACTTAAATACACTAACACCCAAGTACACTAAAATACACAGCCAATAGTTGACTAGGTATGTCTATGTGACGACTGGGAAAGTATATAATGGACAGAGAGAGATGCTGATTTAGTAATCTAGTAATGCATGTCATAATTTACATATTTAATATTCAAATAATAATTTTCAATAAATTTGAAAATATTTATATTTTTACTAATAGTATGAACTACCATACTGATCAAAATAAATGAATTATTTAATTAAGTTGAACAATGATCATTTTCCAAATGATTAAATTATGATTTCTAAAATTCTTTATATAAAACATAATAATATTATAAATCCAGAAATTAAATTAGAATTTGTCATAGTATTTAGTACCATATAGCATGCTTAGTAAATATTTTATACTAACAACACAACCAGCTATAAAGTTACTATAACTCCGTGATATTATTTATCAAAGCAAGTGACCTTAGAGTTAGGCTTGTTCACACAGGATAGATCAGGATTTTACTGCAATAAATTCCTCATATAAAAAAAAAAAATATTTAAATTGCAAGCAAACACTTATTTTGCTGGTGGGCGAGTTTATGTAAATGTCACGGCGACCATGCTCTCACTTGACAGGAGTATGTCGACTGCAACATTGTATAGATGAAAGTGTGTTATTGTGTACCCGCAACAACTTCTTTTTGTCCAATCAGGCGAGAGAAATTCCTTTACTGCACACTGGGTCATACAGTGTCACAACATGCAGAGACTTATCAAATCTTGGGGTTTTCAGAACACTTTGAAATATGAGATATGTGAATCCTCAATGAAAGCTTTTCCTGTTAACTGAGTGTTATATCTGTTATTAAATTTGCTTTATGATTTCTTAATTGAAACGGGCTTCTGAATATTAAAGAAAAAATCACAAAGGGCAATATCATGAATATATAATACATATAAATTAAAATACATATAATAAAACATGTTTTTAATTAATATCAGATGTCACATTTCTTTTAGGAATATCAAAAGGCTCTTTGTAACTTTTGTATGGTAAATACACGTACTAATCCATTCAAGTAAGTTTGTCAAAGATAGCCCAGGTCAAAAGGTAAAAGAGATTATTCATGATTGTAACTGTTATACTAATATAGACACTGTGTGTTCAACCATCTAATACTACATAGATATGGAGATTACTGTTAATCTATTAGTGTCCAAGTCATAAACTTCCAGGATAAATTGTTGTGGATTTCCTCCTGACAAGCCGTGATGTGATATAAGTGAAAGAATCTTGAAAGCGACTCTAAACCCCAGTCAAAATTTTATGAAACATTTTTTTATTGGGGTTATGGCAGCTTTCAAGATTATTTCACTAATATCACAGCTTGTCAGTTTTTAGAGCAGGGGGAACCTGCAACATCCTTAGCACTGAATGTTGTAGTAAACCTGCGAGCACCGGTTGGTATATGACAGATCACAGCTGATAACTGCATTGCCATGGTACAGACCACGCATCCTATTATGATCGCATCAGGAAGGTAACTTTCGCAAACATTTCTGCCGGGTCCCCGGGATGGGATTTAAAAACCGGGGCCTTTGGCTCTGAAGTACAACATTCTACCATTGCACGACCACCACCTTGCCTTGTTATTACAAATACACATCACACAGATGTAAGCTATGTGTACATAAGCCCATACCATGTATACAAGACAATGACTACATTGCTAGTAACAATGTCTTAGACCGTGTATGCAAGACGATCATGAATTAATACTTGGGCTACCATGCTTATCGCATCTTTTTTCAAAGGAAGCCAATACATTACTGTAACAATTTAGGTTAATGATAGAAATGTTTGTGTTTGTTCAATTATAAGAAATGTAGACTACATGTGAGTGGCATGTATTCACAATAATGAGTGGGCCACTAACAGACGAATGACCTTTAACCTTCTCCAAGCTAGAAGCAACCAGAGATGCCATTAAGAGCGGTACCTGACCTAATCCAGCAGGGAGAGGGTTAACTGTAATTCTTGTTACTTTTACATCTGTCCTTTGATAACAATGGACTCTCCCGAATATTGAGAACAAAAACTGACAAGAAATGAAGGTTTAATGGTTTGTAAAATTTGGACTAAACTGTGTGTCAAATGATCCTCTGTAGTGCACTCTGAGTTGGCCACTAACAGACGAATGACCTTTAACCTCTGTAGTGCTGTCAGCTTTCTTAAATAGAACATCTGTGATAATCATGACCGAGTAATTATGATCTTGTTTTTAACTTCAGAACCCTTCAATAAGTAGTAGCCATCAAATAATATACCGGTATGTCTGGACTAGCATATTTCTTAACAAGTCAATTTCCTGGTTGGTTGAATGAATCCCTACTATATTTTTCTCCGAGTGAACAAATAAAAACACATGCAAGAAATGACAATCTCCATAGTGGAATACATGAATTTGCTTTGGAAGCTATGAAAGAATGAAAGTGATTTATCGGATAGCCGGCCAGCGACCGACATGTTCACAGAAAGCTCTGAAAGTCGACATGAGATCCCGATGGAAGCAAACATTGCTTTGATCCTTGTGGACCCTGGCACAGGGAGATAACTCTGCTGTACTAACGTGGCTGCAATGTTTGGCATAGGCTCTCTGCTGGAATCTGTGACATGTTCACCCTTCCAAATGACCTCTAACCTCTGGCAAGTGACCCCCTCCCCACTGACCTCTAGCAAATACGTATTAAGCTATGCTAAATACACTGGCAGACAGCTCATGCAAATCACAGGAACAAATTGGGAGTAAAACTGTTCTCTTATTGACAAATGTTACGACTGGTCCAATGTTACGACTGGTCCAATGTTACGACTGGTCCAATGTGTATAACAAGAGCTACCAGCTGAGCCATGAATAAACAAAGAAGAAACAAACAACAGTTTCTGATGTTTTCATGGTTTCTAGCTTACTCGGGATGTTGTTTTATATGAAATACAGTTATCTATTTTTTTTCTTTCTTCTTCATATGTTATGTGGTTGTATACCAAGTATACTAAAAATTATTCATTGAATTTGCATACTAAAAATATTGTATTAAAACAGTAGGTAGATAGTAGGTAGATAGTAGGTAGATCAGTGGATGGGTGGATAATGGATGGGTTAGTGGATGGGTGTCTGGATGGATGCTTGGATGGGTGGATGAGTGGTTGAATGGATGGGTGGGTAAATGGATGGGTGGGTGGATGGATGCTTGGATGGGTGGGTGGTTGAATGGATGGGTGGGTAAATGGATGGGTTAGTGGATGGGTGGGTGGATGGATGGATTGACCACATTAAATTATAGCAAAAAGTAAACTCCTTTTATTGTATACAAGTAAACATATTTTGACATTTTCATGTGTGGATACAGTCATGATTTTATCACTCTGTGGAGGTCACATCACACAAAAGAACCCGCACTTGAAGACGGCAAACAAGAAAACTTATGCAGTTCTACCATGTTGAAACAGATGTCGAGTTCAAAAGTCAGTGTCACCACTTCACATGGTGGACAATTAACAGATGACAATCTGTTCCAGAGATGACAAATTGTTGCACAAAGGGCCCAGTATTTTCATGACCCTGTACACCAATATGATGATTGGTACATCAATACGATGGTTGATAATCATTCAACAAATTTGTTTGCTGTACTAAATGGTCCAAATGGCTGATGGTACAGTAAACTGTGCAAACACTGCAAGTGGTCGTCTTGTCAAGTACAAACTACCTACTATATAGCTTTGTTAAACTACCTACTATATACAGCTTTGTTAAACTACCTACTATACAGCTTTGTTAAACTACCTACTATACAGCTTTGTTAAACTACCTACTATACAGCTTTGTTAAACTACCTACTA
>JAUTBT010042512.1:0-17030 GCA_032361225.1 Lepetodrilus schrolli | reverse complement strand
GAGAGAGAGAGAGAGAGAGAGAGAGAGAGAGAGAGAGAGTGTGTGTGTGTGTGTGTGTGTGTGTGTGTGTGTGTGTGTGGTCTGTCCAGGCATGCATGCTTCATATCTATATATATATATATATATCACTTTATGTAACTGTCATACACGCCCGCACCATTATACGTGCAGATATCACTACGAGTGGACGCTACGTTTCCTATTGACAGCTTATTGCGGATTGAAGACAGTTTGTTCAATAACCATGGTAACTGTAGTGGTTTTACAAACCACGAAACATTATACATGGTAGTTATTGTGTTATTACCCCCTTCAATAATGACATTTCCTTATTTGTTTAAACAATTCCTATCTGTTCCTTAGCAACTGCAACGCGAAAGTTAATTAAGGACCTGTGCACAAATGATCGAGACATGTTTAATGAAATGTAGATTAATTATATTGTGTAAATATTTTAAGGAGCGGAGTCAGAGTGTATAGAAAATGACGGACATCTTTACAGCTGTTGAATTATAAATAGACGATAAGCGAAATATATTATCAATGTCCCGACATAAATCACCTATTGTATTTAGAATGAACTGTCCGTATATTATAATATTATTTATAGCTTATATATTATAAAATAATATTATATATTCACGTCAGTGCATCGAACAATCGTGGACATGCATATGTAACTTTTAATAATTGTTTGCCTTACCATAAGTAAGTGGATAATTATGTTATTCAAGGTCCGTTACCTTCGGATATTTACAGGAAGGAACAAAGGACTAATACTCGACCCCAAACACGTGGAGTGATTTTACCCATATTTTCCTCATGAACTATATATAAAAGCAGGATATTACTGCTACAATGTATATCACGTGTGTACAGTCCCGGGTAATTGGTAGAAATTCGTATCGATTATGACGTGGAACATGATCGTTGATTATGTGCAGGCTTATAGAAAGTTGATACGTACACGCGCACATGTATACACGTTCAAACAGAAAGAGCTATTTGCGATGGATATTGGACTATTGCTGTTTCAATAGTAAAACAATATACCCATGTAATACGTCAGATGGACACCAGTGAAGTATAGAGAGGTGACCGTGATTTACCCAGCATGCTCGGTGCAGGCTGACACTATAACGATGGCGTTTACACCAATGCATTCCAGGTATTGTTTGGGTACATACGACACAAATGATGATATATGTCTGCGGTAGTGCTGGAGGCAATACTAAAAAAGATCGTTCACATTAGCTAATTTACTCTATGAACATTTACAATGAACTTTACAAAGCCATGTGGCGTTATATTCATCATTATTCCTAATTCACTTTCTCAATGCGGATGTATTCATTCACAATGTTGTTTTCAACCATTTAATGCATTGTTCGTATTTAAGACAAGCGTTGCTTTCGAGAAACTGTGTTTACTCATTAGTGAAATGTTATTGTAGCAAATATTTTGATTTATCACGCACTTTGCACAGTGCCCTTGCCATGACCTTGATATGCAGGAGACAATGTTGCATGCTTTTAATCTAAGTATTTCAAGTTTTAGATTTACATATTTGAATGGAACGTATCTGCTGGTATGTTCACACTTCAGATTAAAATTCTCCAATGTTTCACGATTCCATAGACTATATAAGCTGACCGCTGGTTGTCGTACTATCTTAGGAAGACTTGCTGGTTCCCATGACGTTTGAAACGTGCACTCTACTGTGAGGGTGTCAGCTGCTCGCGGTTCGTATCCTGAACACGGATACCATTTATAGTAGTTGACGCGAGGGAACATGCAGTGGTGATAACAGATCTAAAAATGATCGTTCACGTTAGCTAATTTACTCTATGAACATTTACAACGAACTTTACAAAGTCATGTGGCGTTATATTTATCATTATAGTACGTGCCATGCTGTTGAAATTGTTACCAATAGATCTGACTTTCGTTCACGCGATGTGGTTGGAATAATTATGAAAAAAAGATATATACCTCGTTGAATTTCCCTAAACAATGTTTGCATTGTTAGATGGACTGGATATATAAGAACAAAATTTTGCTAAACCGCATTGTCTTTTCAGTCGGCGACCTGTTTGTTTACACAGCATTATATGTTGGAAGATGAATACGAGCGCTCTGTTACAAATATGGTTATAACCCGTATGCGCATGTAAGATTACGCGCACGTCGTAGATTTACGCGACATTCTATGCTAAGCAAGCTCTTCACAGCGACCACAGCGATAATAACACCGCTACAGGATGAAACAAGTCAAGTCCCATCCCGACGTCTGTAATCTATACAGCGAATGCAAGTTTGTCTTACTTCTCCCTGCACCCACTTAAGTTATCTTGTCCACACGCCATTGTTTGCCTGTCTCCTGTCATGCTCTGAGTGGACAGTGAGAAATATGAATCTATATTGTTCGCGATAAGCTTTACGCCATCTTTTTCTTATTGTTGTTGTAATTTAACATGAAACATGTTAAACATGAATCACGTTAAAAACACGCTGTTATCTAATGTGGAAAACTCATAACAAAATAAAATTTTAAGGGCGATTAAATCTTTTATAACCGCATCATGCTGTTATTACATATCAGTAAATTGACAAGCAAACAAGTTATTGCAAGTTATGGCTCGTATTTCTGAAATGTCTCAAAGTCTTTATATAGAGATGTGTATTTGTTAAATCGTGATAAATAAGCCCCTATGGGTTTAATTCCCTGTAACGACCAAAAGCTTTCCGAATTAATTCAGGGAATGTAGTAAAGAAAGGTAAACGATGATAAATAGCGACCCAAGCCGTATAATTTGCATTATAAATAGGCACAGAACCATGATGAGATACCAGTATATTAGTTGCAATTGTGGAAACATAATTTCTCACCTACTTAAATCATGGCTCGCTATTTGCCAGGCGCACTTTATTTGCTACCAAATCCATACAAAGTACAGATATTCAAAGCTCGAAGCATTATACGGCATATAAAGCACGACTGAGGATATTCAAAGCCCAGTGTAGGTGGAAGCATTTGCCATTTGGAATGAAGATATTTTGTAAATATGTCTGCCTCGTGTGGGACTCGAACCAAGGCCACGGAATCACTAGAAATTATCCTTGTACGTTACCGACTGCGCTATCAAGAGTGAGGACAAAAATCATGGTAGTTTTTGTAGTAATCAATGGGAATTATTTGGAATTAGAAATTTAAATGCTTCGTTGTGTATTTCCACATCAGTTGTAATTGTTGATTATAATTACAACTATAACTGGTGCACTTTGTGTTGATGTAATATCATATGCCTGTCGACGACGAGAGACCGTCTCCTCGTGCATTGACTATATAAGATTAGAACAGACCCCAACTACACGTCGCCTTCCAAACACAACGCACTGCGCTTATACTATCAATAGACGGTCACCAGTGAAAGAACATTTCACTGCTATGAAGTTCTCTCGCTTTGTGACAATTTCAAGCTGTGACAATGTCCTAAAGTGACGGCGGGGGGTACAGCAGTCGGTACCTGATCGCGTGGGGTCCAGACACTCTCTTACAGCGATGCATTAAAACAATCGATGGGCGAATCAACCACACCTGTTGCCCGTTTGAATTGAAACAGCTGGTAATCAAATTGAAAAACCCATTGAGGGCCTCCATTTGATGTCCGTGCAGTAATATACAAGGTTCCAACTCGGGACTGGTGTACCAAACTTCCACTGTATACTGGTATTCTTCTTGCACCGTGCATGAGCCACAGCCCCTACTACTTCTGCTTGAAGTGGAGTTAAGGCAGCAGACCCGTGTACAGATCCATCACACTTTCCAATGCTATACAATGTACCAGACTTTTCAATGCTTTACAGTGTACCAGACTTTCCATTGCCATACCAACATTTCCAATGTTCTATAACAGACTTTCCAAATATCAGACGTCACAATAGCATATGCTATACCAGACTTCACACTGTTATGCCAGATTTGACAAGGTTATGCCAGACTAGACATCACAATGCTCATTAATACCACACTTCACAATATGCTATAGCAGACTTCCCAATTTTATACCAGATTTCGCACTGCTATACCAGACATCACAATACGCTATGCCAAGCTTCATAAGATACTATACCAGACTTCCGAATGTTATACCAGATTTAACAATGCTATTGTCTATACCAGACATCATAATACGCTATACAAAACTTCACAATATGCTATCCCAGACTTCCAAATGTTATACCAGATTTAACAATGCTATTGTCTATACCAGACATCACAATACGCTATACTAAACTTCACAATATGTTATACCAGACTTCCCAAGGTTATACCAGATTTCTTATTGTTATGCCAGACATCACAATACGCGATACCAAACTTCACAATGCCAGACTTCACAATCTTAGACTTCTCAATGCTATACTATAGACTTCACAATGTCCGATACATTTCCAAATCTTGTACCAGACGTCCCAACGTTATACCGGTCTTGCCAATATTATTCTAGACTTCACAATGTCATACCAAACTTCCCAACGGCTATACGGGACATACCAATGTTGCACCATACTAATACATCGGTCTTGTGCAGAGAAATATACCGGTATCGTTGATATTACGAAAAGGTTGATACACATTTGAATTTGAAACTATTAAAACACAAGAACAGACGAAAAATACAATCTAAATTAATCGATGCGCATAGACCCATACAGTATACTAGAGCAATGGTACAACACACATACCTATCGATTACTATATGTTACATAATTGACTTCTAGATAGCTTACCCGTTCGATACGTGCATATAATAAATACAGGAATCGATTGAACGTTCTATATAATATTACATATTCTTCACGACCTGTTCCAGAGTACGATGTTTACAATACTAGGTAAAGCCAGCAATACGTATTTGTTGATGTAGATTGACACAGAACGTTGTTATGAGGTGAAGACGTCTAGTGTTTGCTGGTTGTTTGAAACATGTCCTTATTGGTTCATATGGACTTAACAAAGTATACGCTTTTAGCTTTATTACCAATTCTCTCTTTTTTTTAAAACGAATAAAATGGGCTTACTAGTATATTAAATCACATTTGTAACTAGTCACTATCGTGGTCGCGTAAGAAAGGTAACTTTCGCAAACATTGATTCCGGGTTCCAGGGAAGGGATTTGAACCCGGGGCCTTTAACTGTACATTTACACTAGCATATAAAATGAATTTCCAATGCCTATTGTGTATGTGTTTCCACTAGTCTATTATATTCGCCTAACTGTATTTAAACTAGTCTGTTTACATTAGTCTATGTTTTACACCAATATATACATTGATATATACTAATATATTAACGTCAACGTAATGAACATGATAGTAGGCCTACATACCTACATACATACATACATACATACCTACAGGTATCTAACATATGTACAAATATATTAAATTAAAGGATTTCTCCGGTGCCAGCACATGTTTCTTCTAATGGCTGCTTTAGCATGTTTTAGAACTTTATGCTACGTTCCCATTAAAAGAAAATAATATTACTTTTCATTCAAATTGTGAAAAATATAGATGGTCTATATTAACATTTCATGTAAAATATTTGCTCTGAGGGCATTCAATGGTCCTTATCACGACTGCATGTTCCCTCGCGTCAACTACTATAAATGGTATCCGTGTTCAGGATACGAACCGCGAGCAGCTGACGCCCTCACAGTACAATGCACGTTTCAAACGTCATGGGAACCAGCAAGTCTTCCTAAGATAGTACGACAACCAGCGGTCAGCTTATAAAGTCTATGGAATCGTGAAACATTGGAGAATTTTAATCTGAAGTGTGAACATACCAGCAGATACGTTCCAAATATGTAAATTTAAAACTTAAAATATTTATATTAACAGCATGCAACATGGTCTCCTGCATATCAAGGTCATGGCA
Source organism: Lepetodrilus schrolli (assembly GCA_032361225.1). NCBI lineage: Eukaryota > Metazoa > Mollusca > Gastropoda > Lepetellida > Lepetodrilidae > Lepetodrilus > Lepetodrilus schrolli. The sequence goes on along the minus strand of JAUTBT010042512.1, from coordinate 11,083 downwards.
AGGGCACTGTTCAAAGTGCATGATAAATCAAAATATTCGATACAATAACATTTCACTAATGAGTAAACACAGTTTCTCGAAAGCAACGCTTGTCTTAAATACGAACAATGCATTAAATGGTTGAAAACAACATTGTGAATGAATACATCCGCATTGAGAAAGTGAATTAGGAATAATGATGAATATAACGCCACATGGCTTTGTAAAGTTCATTGTAAATGTTCATAGAGTAAATTAGCTAATGTGAACGATCTTTTTTAGTATTGCCTCCAGCACTACCGCAGACATATATCATCATTTGTGTCGTATGTACCCAAACAATACCTGGAATGCATTGGTGTAAACGCCATCGTTACAGTGTCAGCCTGCACCGAGCATGCTGGGTAAATCACTGTCACCGTTCTATAGGGGATTTGTCAGTTGTCTCCGGCATGCAGAAGGCTAAACAATCAAAGGGATATGAAAGGAATCTCTTTCCAACTGTTCGTATGCTATTATATTACATAACGACGTGCACGGTCGGAAATATTTGTACTTCATTCGGAACTACCAAGCGACATTCTCAGATATGCACATTTCTCCGACCGAAATGTCGCGAAGTTCATGAAGTTGCTCTGATTGACGTACAGTGGTGTGCAGATTTGAGTAATTCTTGACATGTTCAATTTGAATGTTATTACGTACACTCATATGTTTTGTCTTACGATCCTTAAATTAATGAAGCGGAGTGGCCACAAGTAGGATCTGGACCATGAAACAGTAATGCGTGAGATACTATAAACACGTAGAAATCAAACAGCAACAATGAAATGTATATAGTGGAAGTGTTTAAAACACTGTTAAATCGCCATTGAACATGGTGGGGGAAGGTACATCTACTGGGATTTGGGTCGGTTTTCACTAAAACATAAATCAAAGTGTATAGTTTATTAAATGAAAATAAATACGAGCTCTATTTAAATGAACGAATTGTAGTATACATCATGCCTGTGGATTTATTGACTCGCATGCATTACATCATGAAAACAAAACCTTATGGCATTTCAATACCTGGAAATAGCTCTGCCGTCACTCCATGTAGATCTTTCACAGATAGATTCGTGGCAGATCTGCCAAGAGAATATCCCAGAATATAACTAATAGTAAATGGCAACTCAATTAATTTTATTATGTCAACTTTCAAAATACAGCCAAACATGCTGCCATGGTAAAGTTCACTTAATTCAAAGTCTCCGTCCAGTTGATTAATGTTTGGTGCGGTATGTATTAATAGCTGCATGTGCCTCGTTATGATTCCGGTACGGGTCCCGCGTCAATAATAGCTTCCTAATTTTCAAACAAACGCTACAATTATATGCACGACACGCCAACTCTACACATCCCTATATCCAACTGTCATGACAATATGACATAGCTGTATTAAATTATGTAGTTATTTATAAACAATAGCGATGATATTGTACATGCCGCAGTGAAAAGTCCATTTATTCCATAATTGCATATATCATTTTAATAACTGGTGCAAATGTTTTCTACTTTAATTTCTAGGAGATTAGCATATCATTCGCGTGAACCTGCGAGCGTTTGACATTATAGCCTATACAGCATAATGGGCGATATACAGTAATTGGGTTTTGGAGGTAATTACGGGTGTTTATGATCCGCTTGAACAATAGAAGAGTATCCTATCCCGGCTTTTTACTCCCCCGTCAATAATAGTGTTAAAACTGTTTTTACTACTGTGGATCATACCAATATTATTTACGATGCAACAATGTTAATACCTACACGTAGTACTTAAAGAAAGTATGTAAATCTAGAGGAGTATATATATATATATATATATATATATATATACACATACATAATGTATTATAGTCAAATCAAGTAAGCTAATAACCGCATCATCATGCAATGGACTCCAGGTCATTACCATTTAATTTTTTTAAATTTAAATATAGTTTATCAGAAAAGAATTGGAACTTTAAATTATTAAATCCGCTCCTGTGTATGTACAAAAGTAAGGTGCACATATATCATAAAGTAACAACTAACTATTACAGAAACGAAGACTACAGGACAGTATCATGCAATATCTATGCACTGGGAGTTTATAATACATTAATAATTTCTTACAATCAAATCAAGTAAATCTAATAACCACATGTATGGTCATGCAATGGACCCCAGATCATTACCATACCGATGTTGGCCGAGTAAGTATGATTCGGCAAACATCGGTATGTCATGGTCTATTGCTCTTGTCTAAATAAGTATTGTCTTAACATTACATATCAGATACGTTGTGAATCTAGTCATCCCTGACACCCAAACATGTTTTCCGTATATTTGCATATATCCGCAGCGCTTTTAGTTACGCACGTATAATAGTAAATAGAATCTCTAGCTATTGGTCTGTGGGCATTGCATTTATATTAAAACTAAATTATCTAGAAATACGCGTTATGCCGCATCGACCTGTTGCACTTCAACATCGAACGCGTGCGAATTTTAATAATGAAGTAACCCAACGTCCTAGCTGGTGTACATTATTAATCAATGCCATGTGTTATTTAGGACTTTGCGATATATATTGCGAAATTACTAGAGACGCATATATGCGCAGAAAACGTAATTGACTAAATATAGCTTGGACAGTTCGTCACATTCCAATTTTAGTCCATCAGTCAAACGAAAATGGAAATATTACATCAGATTTAGCTTCACTGTGCGTTTATTGGAAATACGCTGTTAAAACGCTGTCACATTTCTCATAATCTAGAGGCTTCCTTTGTATATTGACATACGCAACTTTTGACAGTTGGGTTATATTATGACAGTGCGAGTTTGACAGGGCTTTGTGTTGTCACGTGACCTTTGAAGCGCGAAAACTTCGGCGGGTAATGCTATTACAGCCTCGTTTTTGCTACTGAGAAGATTGTACATGTTTTAAAACATTATTTAGTCAAAGCAAGGCACTAAAAGTAAGTTCCCATCCTATTTTCACGACAATGCATACATAACAAGCATGAAACATCGAGAAGCATCAGCTGGCGTGGACGGAATTGACCTTTGTCCTGCAGCAACCAGCCAATCAGCGACCAGGATCATTCGTATGCAAATGAGCCACGTGGCCTCAAGCTGTCAAACAAAAAATGCCCTACTCACGTCAAATGCCAGAACACCGCGTGGTCCAAACGAGCTGAGAAGGTTGGTGTATGTTGTGGTGGTTTGACAGGTAGATACAAACGTCAAAACCAACAGACAAACTGGAGTACACCTACCAAGACGTCCATATGGACAAAATACGCACAAAACGAGGTAAGCTGAACTATTTTCGTCCTCCCTTTGTTTGACTACACGAAACATGTCAGCAAGACGACATTGAGAGCACGTGGTCGGAGGAAAATTCAATGTCAACTCGCGGAGGAAGCTTTTGTTTTGCGAGGCGTAGGACGTGTGTGAAGCTGTCAGACTTGTCTAGTATCAAGCACATGTGTATTGTATTTCGTGGTCGTCTGATTTCTAAGTAATTAGCACTTTGATAATGTTGTTATGACACAAGACTGACAGCTAGCTCGGTGAACTTGCTTCCCGAATGTTTGTTTATGCAAATCGGACCTGTCCTCGTTCACATATGTCAGTTAATTACTGTTCTGTGAATGGTAAACAAGGTACATGTATTTGCAAAGTGTCTGCAGTTCTGTTGTTAATTGCAGAGGGTTATATTTATGACATGTGTGCAATTTGTTGTTTTCAGTACGGGACATTAATTCCAAGCAATGGTGTAGTGATGACTACGATTCAGGCGACACCGATGGAAGAAAGATGGACGAGTCGTCTGCATATGAATCGTCCGCTAAAAAAAGACGAGGAAATCTACCTAAGGAGTCTGTGCGAATCCTGAAAGGGTGGCTATATGACCATCGTTATAATGCATACCCCACGGACCAGGAAAAGGTGTACCTTTCAAACGCAGCTAACTTATCAGTGCTGCAGGTGTGCAACTGGTTCATCAACGCACGACGCAGGATTTTACCCGAAATGATTAAAAAGGACGGCATGGACCCATTACAGTTCACAATCACTCGCAGGGGGAAAGAAAAATCATTTTCCGAGGATGATGAAACTACTGGTGGCAAGGTGAATATTGGGGCAATTACGAGGAAATTTGACAACTCCGAGGACAGTGCGTCGAGTAGGGACTCGGATCACTCAAATAGTCCAACGTCCATGGAGACGGACGGGTACTTGTCGGACAGTGAAACTTCCTCGTGCGAGTACAACTCGGACCACGAGGGCCGACTTCAGACGAGATTGCTAGCTACAGGTGTCAGACGGTCGGGCCTGCTTCACAACCCCAGAGACTCCAACACATCCCACTCGTGCCCCCCGGCTCCAGGTAGTGCAGGAAAAGAGGATATTTTTCGTTGTTTCTATATGCTTGTAGATGTTGCCATTAGCCAGTTAGAAAAGCAAAGACAGTTGGAAAAGCTGGAGTCGAACAATGGGACTAATTAATGTGGGGACGAGTTACTTCCCTTTGACAGCTATGTTGTGACAGCACGTGGTGCGACAGGCAACATATGCTGCTCGACGGGCCCCGAGGGACATTTAGTTCGAAATAGCGAGAACACTGCCATTTCAGTCGATACAAGCCGAAACAACATTTTGCCCTTTTTGGTGCGCTGTTTGTTTGCATCTGTACTGCCATCCACATAACACTGTATTCTATGAGCAATTACTAGCCATATTTGGCAATATTGATGCAGATGCTTGGAAAACATGTTGTTTTCTACTTGCAATATTGTGGAAATATAGATACGAGTTGTTTTAATCATCGTAAAATACACCAAAGACTTTCCAATATTGATTTTTTTAAAAATAATTTGATATATTAATTTTATTACTTTTTCACAATACATCTATTTAGGTTTACAATCATATTTGTGTTTCCGGCAAGAAAAGTCGATTTGTGTTATTATTTGGATATGTTCAGCAAAGTTTTGCATCATGTGTGCGGCTGTGTAATAAGTGAACCTGTCTCTGCTGTGACATTTCTTTCAAAACAACCTGCAAACAATTGTCCTGTTTTCCTCGTAAATGACGCGTCATCACGTGCTCTCGAAAGCCATGCGGTTCAGTCCAAGGTGATAAAAATGCCCCGAATCGGGATATTTAGTCCATGATCTTATCACAGCTGACGCTTCGTCACGTGATACTGGGACCACGTGGTTTCATTTGGTTTGATATGAAGATTACGACATTCGTATTGGATAGGAACTTATCATTTGTTGTAGTGCTACATTAAGTGAAAACTAGTGTATATTGCCGCCCACCCCTCTTTTTTCTTTTCTTTTTGTAAATGTGTGGCTCAGAACGTGTGATACATTGAATTTGTAGACATGCTTTCATACCTTGTATTGCATGTCCTTTGCAACTGATAATTATTTTCTTTCTTTTTGCAAGATTATTTTAATGTTGTTTTTTTTTTTTATGAATTAGATATGTATGATATGTATATGTATTGTTTTTGAAATATACGTAATTTTTGTATATTACAGAAATGACACTGTGTTGCCCTCCCAAGTTTGTATAAATTGTAATATAAAAAAATAAAATAAAACCATTAAATCGGCAATTAATGCCTTTATCTACACCAGTTTTGATTATTTTCTATTGATGAATCCAGTGGATTTATGAAGTAATCCGTCTCGTGATGTAATGAAGAACCCCCTGAGGACGATGACAACCCAGAGACTCCACTGTGAAAGCCAAGCATTAACATTAATACTATTGCGCACTTGGAGCCAGGAAATGTAATCTGCATATTCAAGAGCTCTAAATATCTTGGATTGACATTCTCTGTCTAGTTACACGCAGTCTTCATGTCCTTGGAATATCAGTATTCCACGCATTATAAGGAATATTGGTTTAATTTTGATTTCAAATGTAATCGTGAAATTAATCATAATGTGACAAACGAGCGGATAGGTGAAAATGACCACATTCTAGTTAATGTGGAGATGTATATGTTAGTCAATCTCTAAAATCGAGCAATGTGTCAAAAGTATTAAATTTTCAGTGAATTTCAATTCAGTTAATCCTCTCCCAGCTGGATTAGGCACAGCTCTTTAGGGCATCTCCGGTTGCCTCCAGCATGCAGAGAGACTGGCGTGAGTTTGATGAAAACAATTGAAGATAATGCGTACGTTTTTGTAGATATTCACACATGATTGCATACATTTTTATATGTATTAACACAGAATTGTGTGAATATCTATAAAAATGTACACACTATCTTCATTTTCCCCCCCAATAAACTCGCGCCAGTCAATCTGTCAAGTAAGGTGAGTAAATTTTATCATTTCGGGCATTTAAAAAATTGACTTGAGTGGAAAGAAAATCGCTGAAAGTTTCAAACATTTTACACATTGCCTGATTTTAGAGATTGACTGTAACATATATATTAGTAGTAGTAGTGATGAAGGATGTAAACACAGCAATAAATAGAAAAGGTCTGCACAACATGGTTATGGCCGAGATACTTTAGGCGAATAACATTATATACATGCTATAGTGTTATATACATAACGGATTGCATAATATTGTTCAATTTGAAGACGGGCTAAAACCACTATTACGTGCACACTACTTATTAGAAATGCAATAAAACGATTTCCTAGTCATGAAGCCGAATTGCTTTAAAGTGGCATGACCATCAGTCCATAAGTCGGTCCTTGAAAACGGGCCATAAATTCTTCTATATTTATCTTTCCCCGACATATAGAAAAATAATCTTCACATATTTTGTTTTAAATCTAGTTAAGTACTTCGTCAATATGACAATGGTGAGCACCATTTTGACAATTACGTCATTTTAAAGCGCGAGTTCCATCTAAATATCCTATTACTCGATGTGTTCAAAATAGAATGTCTGTCAGCGGGGGGAAATAGAACAAATCATTGTTGCTATATTTAGAACAGAGCACATCACTGGCGACACAGCATCATATAATGTTTGTAGATTTACTTTTCATACATAGTCATATAGTCCCTAGTTTACAGTAGGCCTAATAGTATACAGAATAAAAATAATAAGAGTTCGTGTTTAATCCGAGGTGTTGCTGATGCGAGAAAACTTAGTACCAATGTAATATCCTCATACATTAAAACCATTAAAAAGATTGCTAGCCGCTAAAACAAAATAATAAATAAGGCTATAGTTATTTAATTACCTGGTTTACGGATCCACCGACCCGATTTTTTTCCACTTTGGAAAATAAAAATAATTCTTTTTATTATATTCCGCTGACAGTGCACACGTCTTTTGGAAATTATAATAATAAATGGTAATGGAAAAGGTGATATAACCCATAATCGAACATGAACAAAGACTGGCAGGCAATGGTGGACACAAAGTTGAAGACAATTTTACTACATATTGCCAACTATGTAAAATAAAAGTATAATCTATAACAATTATTGCTATTGACAAGGATTTAAATCCAAACAACTTACGTGTACTAGTGTTTATTACAATTATTGACAATTATATTGATCAATTATATTTATTTTGAGTCAACCGACCAATACTACTCTCCAATAATGTGTATTTTTATATTGGATCCTACCGACTGGCCAAAATATAAAATTATAATTATATATGTGTTCAACCGATCGAGCCAAAATGATCACAGAAAAAAATCCGTAAACCAGGGAATCAAATAACTTTGACCTAAATAAAAATAAAATAAAACCCACCACCAAATCCTTTGCCTTACGTGCACGTGGTGGTCTACTCAATCTAGTAACACTGTACGAGCTGTCACGTAACTCCATAATGTGTTATTAACTATTATTAGTCACATTATTTTACAACATTCTATAGATCAGTGGCGGATTCAAAGCGGGGCGGACGAGTGTAGTTTTCCCCTACCCTTACCCCCCCCCCCCCTCCAATAAGATAATGATTTAAGAAATTTACAAACATTCATCTTTATTTGACCATTTTGAACCAGTACAAAATCAACCGCACGTACAATCACAACTAAATATAGAGTTACATTGTTTAGATTTCCGGAATAAAGTTATTACATGTATTATTATTATTATTATTTATTTTATTATTGTTATTATTATTATTATTATTTAAAAAAAATAATAATAATATTATTATTATTATTATTATTATTATTATTATTATTATTATTATATACTACTTTAAAAAAAATATAATAATTATTATTATTATACAGAAAACACACAAAGAGCTCTACATCATGTGCATGGATACTATATTTTAAAATAATTCGATGTAGAAATAATTATATAGAAATCTTAATGATACATGGCATGCGAGGACTATATAGATAGTTGAATACTAGTATTTAGTATTTGTTTGGACAAATCAAATTCACATATTTTCAGATAAGAAATATATTTAAAGGCATACAGTCACAGATTAAGTTGTCGTTTTGAACCGAATTGGAATCATAAATGCAAAGCACATGCACTTAGCATCCATATAATCGCTTTTGTACCTCCAAATATCTGTTCACCGCTGTAGGATAGGTGAAATTCAATTCCAGTTTATATTTTCGGTAAAACCAGAATAATCAGTTGGTAATGTACTGAACGTAATACCTCAATTTTCTATAGTCTACTGGACTAAGGGAGAAAACACGGTCACAATGACATTCACGACTATTGGTACCAATACAACTACGTACCAATAATTTAAAACAATTCTTAAATATGAAAATACCAGTGGGATATGCGGAAAATATAGTTGGTTATCCAATATACATGTACTTGTTTAGACATATCACATGTATATATACATACTTTCATGTAAAAATACGTTTGACAATGAAATATCAAAACACACCCGTGATTGTGTGCCTTTAATAAGTAAATTGCATGAGTATACTATATCATCTAGATATCAATTGACGAATAACGGCCAGTTGTACAGACCTGTGTGGAAATCTTCCCGGTAAATCTAAGAGAGGTTTATTAGAATATGAAAGGAAATGTAAACTATTTATAATCAGATCATCAGATGCACAGAAAACCTGTAGCGGCTGGTAGGGCGTCAACAAAGGACACGGAACGCTGTACGAGTTAATTCCCCTGAAAACGCTGAGTTGGCGGAAGTGTGACTAAACACAAGAGAACTAGCTGGCTGTTCTTAGTGTATATAAGTGGATCTTAGGTAATATTCTGTTTCTTTGTTACCCATTATATGATATGTTTATCGTATTTTCGATTCGTGCCAGTCGTCAATAGATCAAATTGGTATTGCCGCCCCATTAGCTAATTTAACGCAGCAATTGTGCCACGAAATTAGGGTACGGCACCTGCTAATCTCGTATCCACTACGATACCATTATCTCCGTCATAATTATTCAGACAAAGGAGCGTGCTCTTTACACTAAATATTTACAAAGACCCCTGGTATTCAAGTTATTAATTTGAAATCCCTGAACAAAATTTGAATACCGTTTAATATTGAAACTATTTCCACTGAACACGCCCACTATACTATAACTATAATAATAGTAGGCCTGCAACGATACATTTTCTTTCGATACGATACGTATCACGATTCACAGGTCACGATACGATACGCTATATGATATCTCAATAAAGTGTTTGATCTGAAAAACAAAATACTTTAAACGTGAAATATTGCCACACTATCGATTTGGCACAGCCAAGGCAATGGTGGAGATATTTATTACTATATTTGGCCTAATCTTGGTTGCAAAATATATTTCATGATTGCACAGATATCTAGGCTTCAATTTTGCAACCAAATAAATCAATTTTAATGACCGTTTTTTTGCGGTAATTACTCTGTATTACATTATTCAGCAACTTGCTGTTTTCATCAGATCGGTCATTATCTATCGGAAGTTATGGAACAGCGGGTGGACAGCTGATGGAACAGCCTGGATATTTGCGTGAATAAAAGAGTTATCGCAAAAACAATGATTATGTAATTGCTAGATGAAAATATGTATGTCTATGTTAACCTTAACCCTCAATCTAACCCAGAATAAAGCAAATTGGGCAAATAGAGGGGGGCCGTGATCTCCACTTTTGCAGGCAATGTCTTTATCAGACACAGAAATGGCATAACAAATTATCATTAAATGGTCTCGATGCAAGATCTAAACCAATCAGAAGGCATCGCACAGAATGACTTTATAGTTTATAAAGTTTATTGTTGAAAATATTGATGAAAATATGCACATTGAACTTCATTTATAATGAATTGACAACTTAAAACAATTTGTTTTATAAATTTAGGTAATGGTTGGTTGATATTATTTCATAAGACATAAATATATATGGATACAGTTGTGTGATTTGAATACAGGTTAATGTTCTACTAATAAGGATCAGCTAACTTATGTGTGTTCCATGAAAATAATGGATTCCTAGTTTTCCCATGGTCTCGGCTGTTCATTTGTTTACTGGCTAGTGTTTGCAAGAGTCATCTACGTGCGTTTTCCAACAGGCGAGTTACCGCATGTTTAGGAACACAATATCTATATTCTGTATGGATTTCACTCCAAAGAGTGTTTCATCACAGAATCTACCATATTTCACACATGTAATCAGAAAATTAAATACATCTGCATCGTTGTGCATTGATACGTAGCCTCGCGATACGATACACGAATTGTCAAACTTAGTATCGCGATGCACCTGTGAATCGTTGCACCCCCTACTTAGTATTATTATATTATTAATATTAATACCAATATTGGTACTGTAATGATTCATCAATGCATATTGCTTGTGATGCTTGGACGATAACCTCCTGCATTGATGAAGTTTGTAAAGCTTGGATCTCAATATAGCCTGGTCATGCTGACATTGTACAGAAACCCTCTTATTATTAAAGACATGCAATCACAGATTAAGTTGTCGTTTGGGCGGCGGGTGGTAGCGCAGTGGTAGAACGTTGGACTTCGGAGCCAAAGGTTCCAGGGTCAAATCCCGCCCCGGGGGCCCGGCATCAATGTTCGCGAAAGTTACCTTTCTGACGCGATATTGATAGGATGCGATG
>JAUTBT010042501.1:0-17030 GCA_032361225.1 Lepetodrilus schrolli | reverse complement strand
AATATACTAAAACTAAACATCTATTACTATCCTAAAACTAAACATCTTATACTATACTGAAACTAAACATCTATTACCTGAAACTAAACATCTATTAATATACTAAAACTAAACATCTATTACTATCCTAAAACTAAACATCTTATACTATACTGAAACTAAACATCTATTACCTGAAACTAAACATCTATTAATATACTAAAACTAAACATCTATTACTATCCTAAAACTAAACATCTTATACTATACTGAAACTAAACATCTATTACTACCGGCATACTAAAACTAAACATCTATTACTATACTAAAACTAAACATCTATTACTACCGGCATACTGAATCTAAACATCTTTACATTAATAATACTGATAATAATGTGTATTGTTATAATGTTTTCTTATCCAGTAAAACAAGTGGCCTAATTATTTCATGGAACATTTCTGAAAGCTAAATTTACTCAGTGGATATATTAGAACCAATAGTGAATAATTATTTTGATTTAACATTTTAAATAAAATGTTTGACTTGAACCATATTAATATGTTTGTTATACTAGTTTCCATTAGTATTGTATATATTCAAATAAGCATAATTAATTGATATACTAGTAGTTGTGGATTATAACTAAATTTCTGATCTATGTATATAAAATATGTTTTTCATAAATTTGCCTTTAAAATTTTTTTCAAATAAGCATTATAATATAGTACTTATAGACTAAAACTGAGTTTCCCATAAGTATCAACACCAGAAGGCCAATTGCATAATGATATGTTATGATCTGTCATGTTGCTTCAAGATTTTACTAGTGTTTTCAAAACAAGTTGTTTCTATTACCATGTTATTCTACGAAATTACAAGAATTTGTAATCACATAATATAAATTTTCCTTTTCATTTGGCAAATAACTTTCAGCCTTTTCTACTTTCATGATTAAATAATATTTTGACATGATTTAATTCTTGAAATGTTTTTTGTTTAAAATATTTATGGCAATTTATTTAACAAGCACACATGGCCAGATATCATGTGGTCTATAGAAATGAGGGTTTTCTGTACGATATCATTAGTAATGTCCGCTACGCACTACTTTACCTCATAAATAACCATTATGAACGTTAGTTTGTATGAAAATTCTGAAAATGGCTTTTTTGATATGCACAATAAAGCTATAGAGTCATCCTGCATTGTTTTGTGTAGTTTATATAGGCTATTGTACCGTAATTCCGTACCATCCAAAATGCCCAATATTGAATAATCAAAATTTAATAATAACGCGCAGAGGAAATGATTGATCAATAGAGATTAAAGTACGCTATTAAATAGATTCGGAAGTGTGTGATCAATAACTTATTGTTAAAAGCTGCATCATAATTTTCACTCTTACAACTGTGTAGGCTTTTTGAAGAAAGTAGTCCAAATTAGGAACTTTTTATAATGGCTGTTTCTGGTTCATGTGGGATATTTTCACTCAGACTATCATTTATCTCCGGGTTTGACTTTTGATAAGAAGTCAATGTAGACGTTATTAGGATGTGTATGTGTCAATTAATATGTTTATTAGTTATGAATATTGAATGATAACAGCTTGATATGCCATTTGTTTAGTTCATTGGTAAATTTTCTATACTTTCTGATTAGCTATCTTGTAATAAATATGTAATGTTGGACAATAAACATGTGGCATTGTAAATAGACAAAGACAGTTGTCCGTTATTATTCCTTGTTATGACTGAACATTTTGTTAATATGAATGTAGATATGAACCATTTATTATCTTTAAAAAATATACATTTATACCATATTTCATAATTGTATTGTATTTTATAGGTTACTTTTAATAAAAAATGTGTAATGCCAATAGTTCTTGTGTATTTATAGACTAATTATTACTCATGTATCATTTTATTATTTTAAAGCTGTTCAGTATCATAGGTCGAAAATTAGTTTCAAATGTATATTATTTAAACATTTTTGGAATTCCAATTCATTGAAGTACTTAATTAGTATTTTATTCCTTATCTTAAAATTTCAAATATTAAAATATTATATGTTTGTTCTCTTATGTTTGTAGTATGCAGATTTTGGTGTAATTTGATTACAAACTACCAATGGTGACATTACATCTCTTATTGCTATATATACACAATGACCTTGTATAATGGCCATGGCAATGTTACAATCTATGCAGTCTTGATGTTTAATCGCCAATTCTTGATGCATGCAGCTGTAAACTTGTCATATAGATATGTTTAAGTGAGAAAGAATTGCTGTTAAAGCTCATTTCAGATTGGTTTGTATCCATTAGCAAATTTCCTAAATGGTCTGTGTAAGACATAGTATCAATAGCGAAGGACAAACCCAGGTCCCTTTTTTTATTGAGACAACATTGTGTGACCAGAATTCTATCATGAATCTGCAGATTAAGGGCCTCTCTCTGTATGACAACAGCCCATATTAAATTATTTTCATATTACAGAAATTAGAAATATGCCAAGTTTCGCTTTTAGATGAAATGCTATATTCAAACTGCTTCATCCTTTTTCAGTAGTTAATACTTCATCGCATGTCAAATAATGTTTCAAGATGCACTGAAAAGTATTACGTTTAAATTATGACCGTGTCTCTGGTTCTGAGAAGCAACGTACTTATTAAAAAGTATTTGAGCGATGAACTGTGTTATTTGATGTGCTGTACATGCTGAGAATGTTCTGACTTTAATCATGTTCCATGATTCATTATCGTGTAACTTTTATATATCTTACGAATTGACAACTTGACTAAAATCATCCTCTTTTTCCAGAGATTCTGTTGAGGATCTGCCCTTAGCCGTGTCATTGCTCTGTAATGTCGGAGGTTTCTATGTCTCTTCGTTGATATCTTGGTAATAGTTCAGCGTGATTTATGGACCCGTAATTTTCAAAAATCCACCGACAGCTGTCAGTGTCTTGAGCATAAGAATAGTGATACTATTTATTGTCCAAGTCAACAAGTCTTGTCCGATTGACACATGTGTATACTTAATTAATGTAAAAGCATTATCTCAAAGTGGATGGATTCCACAACATTCGCCAATTGTCACGTGTATATTTCCCATGTATTGACTCTGACAGATGTCTGTTCTGTAAGGGTCATGTGATCTTGGGGTTTTTTTTTGGTCAGAATTAGGAAGTGCAGGTTATTTCTACGAGGAAGAGACAATCGTCATTGGTGTGTAAATGTAGGTGTGGTGTGATAACCTTGTAGGTGATTGTCAGTTAAATAATATATTTATGTTAGTATGTGTTAATTTCTAAATGGAGACAATTGAGTTATATCTTCGGGTTTAGTTGTGCGTATTTGAAAGCAACACTTTATTAATGGATTACCGTAATTACCCTAATAATTCAAACAGGAGAAAATAATGAAATTTGTAGTTGTTCGATTTATTAGAAAATTAAGAAAAATAAAATGATAAGTGTTCGTATCATTAAGGAAAATCAAATTAAAGTACAACATATGGTTATAAATGAAATGCTAAATAAATGAAAGAATTTTAAAAAATAGTTTGTTTTTTGGGGTTTTTTTTGTGTGATTAATTTAAGTGTTCGAACTACTAGAGTGTTCGAATTATTATGGTAATTATGGTATTCTATCATTGATATGTATTTGGAATTAAGTTTAATATGTGGAATCTAAAATATTTCTTATTCACACTCATCTGTTTTTGAATTTCTGCACATCAATGATCCAATCATTTTTTTTATAATCGTTCATCCTATCTCTTTATGATAGGCAATACATCTTTCTTTTTTTCATTTATAATTGATCAGAACATCAGTAAGTTGTATGGACACCTTTTAACATATTCAGATTTAACACAGTATATTTCAATTTGAATCAATAATGCAATTCAATTATTAGAGTAATTAAAAAATCACTAGCCCAGAATCAGTAATGATATGTTTTAAATATAATTAATTTTGAAAATATACACTTTCTCTAGGTAAATGATCAAGAAATGTTGTAGCTGTCGCAAATTTCCAACAAACTTTCATTATCCTCGTTAATTGTAGACCAACTATCCAGTTTCTATTTGGCATAGTTCGACTACACAGAAGTTTGGAAATGTCGTCACAGGACAGGACACAAAAATTGACTAAAACTGTTTCCGTTTCACGTTCTCAATCTCCATAAACACTGCACCACGCTGGACGGCTGTCAGTGTAAATTAGATTCCACAGTTCCTCCACCGTGGTCTTATCTCCGATGTCCAATATTCATGTACATTATTGCAAACCTAATCATCACTTTCAGTCGTGGTGAATACCATCATTACCACAGGAGAGTCGTGCATCTACCTGACCGGCGGTGACGCCAGTGACAACAGACCGCCATGGAGGGGTGAAATACGTTTCCGACCGTTATTGTATACCATTGACCGAAACGTGGAATCTGCGTCGCTGATTACTCCAATATACGACCATGATTGCCTCTGACGGATGTACGCTGGTCTATCTAGTTATCAGCGGCCACAAAAGACCAGGCTTCTTTTCTGTGGACTCTCAAGTGCTCTCATTCACAGAGTCAGTGGTAAAATGCCAATCTTCCAGAATAGAAGTGTGTGCTTGTGTGTGTATCACTTTTTTATGTTTTTTTTAATAATTTTTTTTGATGCGGATCATTTCTTTAAGAGTTGATTACGATAAGTGAGATAGATTCAATCGTTATTCTGAGATGCCTGGAGGTGGGAAACACTTCTGCATCCTTTGCTTGACAATTGTCTCATTTGACAATTGGTGAAGTATATCAGTCAGGATGGAATTGCATTTGTTGTTTTTATACTTGCATCACCCTTGAAAACCTGCTGTATCAATATTTAAATACTAATAGTTCAAAGTTTAAGACATCAGTGTTTCATTTATTTTCTATTTAATCTTTTTATCAATAGCAATTCATGGCAATCTGCTTACAATAGGAGCACAATGTGTAGCAACTAACAAACAAGCCAAAGTTGATATGGATAAACCAACAAGTCATCAGTATATACAGATATAGTATCCAAAAATATCTGTATACAGAACCTTAAATCTGTATATAAACCCCTAAATCTCCACATACAGAACCCTAAATATCTGTATAAAGAACCCTAAATCTCCATATTCAGAACCCTAAATTTCCATATACAGAACCCTAAATCTCCATAATCAGAACCCTAAATCTTAGTACATGTATACAGAACCGCTTTCCACAGAGCAGAGGTCTCCTGACCCAGCAGAGGCTCTAACTCGGAGCTATTACAGTGAAAGTACTTTTATGATTAAAATGTATAATTTTATGGCTACATCAAAGTTGCACTGCTTATCTTATAGCATTACTTGATATGCACACAGCATTTTTTATGTCCCGAATTATTAACTTCCCGATGACTACAAATGCTACACGCATAGCAATTTCTCATCAATTTATTTTGTATTTGTTCACTGTCTTATAGCTTGTTTGAATAATGCATTTGGAGTTTCACCTTAGACAGCATTGTTTCACAGAACTCCACGAAATATAGTTCCTTCTTAATCTTTAAACTTCACTGAATGTAATGGGCTGTCCATGTGCTATTCTTAATTGGCATTTCACCTATAAATATAATATTTGTTATTTATGATGTAAAAACTTCCTATTGGATTAATAACCATCACTACTCTAAAGAGCATCTCAATATGCCTCCAGCAGACATAAGATAAAATAAACTAAATGTTTTTTAACTACATGTAATATGTAACAAACTATTTTCTTTTAAATTATCCATCTTGATCGGATAATCAAAAACTATACCGGTAGTTAATACCATTGATTGTATAATTATACCTGAGAAGTAGCACTGTCCACCATGGTCGTAATCTTGAGAGATTAGAACAATCATCATGGTCGTAGTCTTGAGAGGTTAGAACATCATGGTTGTAGTCTTGAGAGGTTAGAACAATCATCATGGTTGTAGTCTTGAGAGGTTAGAATAATCATCATGGTTGTAGTCTTGAGAGGTTAGAACAATCATCATGGTTGTAGTCTTGAGAGGTTAGAACAATCATCATGGTTGTAGTCTTAAGAGGTTAGAATAATCATCATGGTTGTAGTCTTAAGAGGTTAGAACAATCATCATGGTTGTAGTCTTGAGAGGTTAGAACAATCATCATGGTCAGGATAATTAAATCAGCAAGATCCAACCCTACGATGAAGTCGTACAACATGTAATATGAAACCACAGCCAGATACTCGGAATGGCAGAGAAGTTTCCAAATTACAAATCAAATTGTGTCGTATCCCAGAACAGTGGAGATGTTTCCTAGGAGGAAAAATAACATTGAAGATTTCTCCTGATTCAATTTGCCATACAATTTCAGAACCAAATAGGAAAATGGCATCTTTCTTCATAATAAAAGCCAGCACAGTTGACTGTGTTATGAGAGAAAGCCGTTCAATGCTTTTAACATTTCTAAAAGAAACATTTAACAATATTCAGGTTTCGTTCAGTTTGTGTTAATCCACCTTATATAGGATTTGGGACATGATTGTATTTGCAATGTTTGGATGTTGTTTCAATTAGTGATACGTGGAATAAATCACGTATAATGTGTTGTTGTCATATCTAAGATTGAATGACCTCGAGCAGTTCTGTAAGAAGTGACATTCGAGATATTGTGGCCTCAAGTGGTTTTCTACAAAGTGACTTCTAGAATGTTATTGCTTCAAAATAATTTCGTAGAACGTCACATCAATAATATTTTGTAGTAAGCCACATATAGACATAGACTATTTTGACCTCAAGCTATTTTGTAGGAAGTTACATTTAACATATTGAACTTCAAACTATTTTGTAGTACTGTTAGCCACATATAGACATGTCAAATATTTTGACCTCAAACCATTTTGTAGTAAGCCACATATAGAATAATATGGCCTAAAGCTATTTTGCAGAAAGTCACATTTAGTATGTGATTCTGTACTGTGATTTAGAAAGTTATTTTGTACTGTCACATCTAAAATATCATGACCTCAAGCTATTTTACACAAGGTAAGTCACATTTATAATATTGTGGCATCATTTCACCCAATATTGTTGTCATGAATTATTAACTATTTACAGAGGACATATCATCCAGAATTGTGAGTTTCCTGTTATATCTATGGATTATTAGTAATAACTTACCATTTCAATGCTAACTGGAATCTAATTAAAACATTTACCACACCTATTGGGATTGCAGTTATTGATTAGTGATTGAGAAAAAAAAATATCAATTTCTTCATAATCTTACCTTGGAATGTAATGTTAAATAACATAAGCTTATATCTAATTTCTTTGGCTATTTCCTATTAAAGTACATTTTTACATGCACTGTTGTTACAAAGAAAACCTTAAAATATCCCTGTAATGGAAGTGTTTGCCTAAGTGCACAAGTACCATGTTATACTTGTAGGTACAGAGTGGACTGTGGGACATTATTGTTCTGTTATTAGACGTACAGCTGAGGATGATAGACACACCAAGCTGGCTATACTAATACCCACAACCATGTGGTCTTGACAGGAGTACGTAAGAAGCTTGCTATCAACACGGATTACCTCCGTCCACAAAGTTTACATTGCTTTCTTCAGAACTATACTAGGTACAGCAGCGCTAATTGTATCCAAAGCCGGTTTAGTAACCGTGGCCACGTGCACGTACTTATGACCGTGCTGATCGTGTTCGCTTTCGTACCCGATCTCCACGTAATGCAGACATTGATAAAAAGTCTTCTTATGTGTATTTATCCAACCGATTTCCATGTTTTTGAATTATGTGCCTGCGTCATGTACGAATGATTAATGCGGCAGTAGTATAGATGTGGAGAGGGCTTACCGCGATATACATATAGATGTCGAGAGGGCTTACTGTGATATACATGTAGATTCCTGTATATTTGCATGAGGAGAATAGTGCATTTGTGTTATTATATGGTGTTATGTAACGTCCACTTTCACAGTTATATATTGGCCACACAAGTTCCTGTGATGTATACAAATATCCAGCTTTCATCCAAGTATTTCAGTTTCTTCAAATGCTGAGTCATGTTAGACTGACTTAGTAGTAATCTATGCAGATTTAAGGTCACAATGTATGCGTAGTGGTATAAGTTTTATTCACCCTAAAAAAATAAAGACCGGTTTATCCAAGGTCGATGAATTCCGAATTTTCAACAAATTCATCTAAAATAGTTCATTATTGCAATAACTGTTAATAAGCAATGTAACACATTTAGGATATTTCTAGCAATTTGATCCCGGAAGGGTAGCACAGTTTAGTGATACTGATTGTTACTGATTTTCCTATATGGCAGCCACAAGTAGACTTACACCTCGGAGAAAGTAATGAGGTTTCTGGTAATGAATTTCAAGAAATAGATCCTGAACTTGTGGAATTTACCATGAATAATGAGGACAAGGGATAAATATCATAATAGTTACAGTGAGAGTTGATCCAGTCTGTCTTCCAAACATCGAGTATGCTGTGGCTTACACTATCAGATGGCTATCTACAAATGCACAGTGAGTAGTGATGCGATGTGACATCACAGGCTTGACAGATGACTTCATTCAATCTTATCACGGTTGCTGTTTCAAGGCTCCCCACTAACATGGGTGCTGATAAATGACATAACAAAATTCTGACTGTTTTGAGTCGCCCATCTCAATATTATGAATGGGAATTTTTCACCACCATCATTAGTACTGGTAAGAAAGAGTTCCTCCGTAAAATGAGCTTTGGCGTCAAATGTGTTACAATGGAGATACATGTATGATGTTTTGAAATTTGCGGGTGTTATTGAAATTCACCCACAAGCGGGTCAGGTTCAAATTAAATTGTCAAATTTCAATAACACCTGCACATTTCAAAACACCATATATTTATCTCCTAATTTTCTGCTCTTATCAAATTTCATCATGAAAAGGAAATGTGTTTTATATTATGTATGTTTTTTCATCATGTCGTAAACATTGGTATGCATTAGATCTGAGACCTCCAGTACTTTGCAGTAAATATTAATTTAGAAAATTGATACGTTTTTGATTTGCTTGACATTATGAATGACTATTACGTTATTAAATAATGGTTTTATTTTTTAAATAATTGCATATGATAAATGTAATATTTCTAGACGAGATGCCTTTAATGAATTATGAATAATATACTAAATCATTATGTGAGCTTAGATATGTTTGTGATATTAGCAAAAATTATATTTCATTGAGGTTGTGGTACTTTATTATCTAAATCCTCAATTGATGATTTCACAAATGTTCTAGATTTCACTCATAATGTCACACTTTAAAAAGGTTTATTTGCACAATTCTTCAAACAGGAGTTGAATGATGTTGATGAAAGCAATAGTACATGATTTCTTTTTTCTGCTTAATATTTGTCCACAGTATTTCTGTACTCTTGTTGTGAGCTGGTTATTGTAGGAGGAGAACCCCATACACAGACTGTAATACTGAAGACATTGCACCCCACCCTGTGCCATAGGAAAAGGTACTTTCACGCATGCACACACACGCATGCACGCACACGCACACATACACACATGCGCGCGCACACACACACACACATACACACACACACACACACACATACATACACATACACATATATACATATGCACACATACATACACATTGAACCCCACCCTCTACCATAGAAAAGGTACTTTGGTACATACAAGCTGCATCCAAGTCCAAAGCAGTAAACCACTATCGCTATCTAAAGTGAAAGTAGAAGCTCAAGACTGCGTACAGCGACACGACGACAGTGAAACAGTCATATCATTCAATTATGTCGGTAAAGACAACACGAAATATTAAATTGGTTCGTTTACATTTTGTTATTGATTTTACAAGACATGTTGGTCCCACTGTGCGTAGAACACCTATCACTGTTTTCAACCAATTAAGCCTTCCCACACTACACGTGTGTCATTGTGTTTCAAATATAGGAGAATCACAGAGGTTATTTCCTCTTTTTTACCAAAACGTTTTCTTTCAACAGTCCCAATTATTAAATCGATGCTTACTTTTCATTTAGCCAGGGATATATTGCTGCAATTGTTCTGGAGAAATTGCAAGACAGGAATAGACTTTTCTCGTTGTACGTAATAGGATGCTATCTGAAAGTTTAACCCACCAATTATCTTCACAATTTGTGAGGATATGAAAAATCTGCGTAACATTATTCATTGGGTGGTGTTTGCTTATTTAAGTAATTGCATTACTGGTTAAAACATACGTGTTAAATACTCGCCTTCTCCGGCCTACGTATTTAACTGTAGCAGGAATAGAACAAATGAGATGTTATTTAACCTTCTTCTAAATCAATCAAAATTTCTGGTTTATAGGACATTTCCAGTTGCCTCTGACATCAAGAAGGTTAAGGTAAAATAAAAGTTTGATCATTGCCTTGGTACCTGCTGCAAGAAGAATTGGAAGTACAAAACATTTTGGATTTAGTTTTTTATGTCTTCTCCAGAAATATATGTATTGGACATGCTCAGTTTCCTCTGGCAGCAAGAAGTTAAAGGGAAATAAGCTGGGCTCTCCGATGCAAAATGGCATAAGTTAACGCTAACTGCAAACTTAGCAATGGTGTAGTCTATGGCTAAGACTGGTGTTGAGGTTACCAATGATTGATGCCATTTCATATCTATAGGAGAGGCCAGATCTGTTACCTTTGAATATACATACCGTATACAAGGAAATGACAAGAGGTTACTAACATAGTCACAATTCCTGACTTTTTACTCAATAATTGTCTTTCATGGTTTTATCTTGTAAACAAATAGTTGAAATGTGAAATTATATCAGACATTACCAGATACTATAAGAAACTAGAATCAGAATGAATGTTTGATGACAGGAAAGAATGTGTGATATATGTTTTTAATAATATTCTTCATTCAATCCTTTTAAGGATTTAATTGAATCCTTATTGGTTGAACCCTTGTATAGACAATTTCAGATTTTTCATTTGGTTGAATAATCAAAGAATGAATGCGATGCTTATTGAATGGGTTGAATGATAAAGTAATTATATTTTACATTAGTAAATGGGTTCAATCAATTAATTAGGTCATTAAATGGGCTTTATCAACACATGATGAGGTCCTTGTGATGTGGGTTAAATTGACAAAGATTGAATGAGGTCCTCATGAGATTTAGTTGAATCATCAAAGAAAAAATACGGTCCTCATCAAATGGGTTGAATGGGTAAAGGGAGATTTATTAGGAAACTTGAGAGTCTTATTCAGGGTCAGGTTGAATCATTGAGAAACTGGTTGAATTCTTTAAGGAATGGACTGATACCTTAAATTTTATGAAAACTTGTGTGATTGAGTTTAATCTGGTGCAATCTTTATGAAATGATTTAAATTGATTTGACTAATTGAGAAATGGTTTTGAGTATTAAGAAATAGAAAGGAAACATAGAATCTTAATTGAAGTTCCTCATTGTCTTGAGGATGGAGTTAGGTTTAAATTATCTCTGAGAAATCAAAACATGACAAAATATATTTGAATAAAGAAATGTTTTTTCAAATGAGAATTGTTAAGAGTATAAGCCTAAGTGACATTAATTCCCAGACTAATTGTTAAATGCCACTAAGTTGTCAGCAGTACTACTACTAGCTCAACTTCTCAGATAATTAACATATGCAATTTGTACTTTTTTATTTCCAAATAGAAATAGTTAATATTTTTGTTAGTGTAAACTAAGCCCCCAAAAAAGAAGACAATACCTTAAAATAATTAGAAATGAAATACATAGAACTCTACAATTTGTCTTTAATATGGAAACATGCAGCATGCATCTGACAGATTATTAAAGGCCCACCCCCACACATTGAGAAATGTCACTTTAATGTGATTATGTAGGAAATAAAGCCATATTAAAGCAATATCGGTACCCAAGTCCAGTGGAACCCATTGTATTGACACTAATCAGGGAGTAGTGCATTTAAATCTTATTATTCTCCAGTATTATCTAGTGTTTTCGCCGTCCATTGTAGACCTGTTTTGCGGCACATTATGGCAATAAGGCCACACATGTTGTATATAACATAATTGTGTGCACTTTGGGCTGTAGATCTTCATCCATTACCGATGAGCTTACCATATCGGCGCGGACAGCCTTGTAATATTGGAGAGGCCCAGGTCTCCAATTTAAGACATAATGAGAGGACTTTTAGGGATATTCGCCTACACAAACATAACATGTTATTATCTAGCTTTTATATCCACGACAAGCACAGACACTGCTCTCATAAGCTTTTGCATCTGGGGTGGGGTATTACCAATACTGTGTAGATAATAGCACTGGTGGTGGTGCAGGCTTCATCTTGTTGTGGTGTGCTCAGACCTCGAGACCCTGGGTGACTGAGTGCAACATCTCAAGTAGTACCTGTGCAACATCTCATGTAGTACCTTTGCAACATCTCAATACAATGTCCTGTGTAGTACCCGTGCAATGTCCTGTTTAGTACCTGTGCAATATCATATGTAGTCCCTGTGCAACATCTCAATGCAATGTCCGGTGTAGTACCTGTGCAACGTCTTGTGCAGTACCTTACAGTGTGTCATGCAGTACCTTTGCAATATCTCAAGTGTATTACCTGTCCAATGTCTTATGCAGTACTTGTGACACATTTCATACAGTACCTTTCCAATGCAGTACCTGTGCAACATCTTTTGTGGTTCTTCAACATATAATGTGAAAATAGCAATACTACATCATGTGACAATATATAATAATAGTACATATGACAATAGCAAGGGACGGGTGGTAGCGCAGTGGTAGAACAGTTGGACTTTGGAGCCAAAGGTACCAGGTTCAAATCCCGCCCTGGGGACCCGGCATCAATGTTCGCGAAAGTTACCATTCTGACGCGATATTGATAGGATGCGATATCTGTAGAGTGGCATTACAGTTATCATCCTTGGTCTTGTCAGTACCAGCCGATGCTCGCAGGTTTACTGCAACATTCAGCGCTACGGATGTTGCGGGTTTTCTCCTGCCCTAACCTGACAAGCCGTGATATAAGTAAAATAATCTTGAAAGCGGCTCTAAAAAACAACAACATATTCTGATCTTCTGATGTTTAGAACATAATGTCTTAAACTCGGTCTTGTTGTCACGACAGTGCGTGTATTAATGTTATCTCGAAATCCAGCGCTTAAACCTTTATTGTTCTTAATAATTACTTATTATCCTGGTGGTGACTACGTGACTGAGGGCCCATTTCGATAATGTTTAACCCTTTAAGGCTCGATGAGTGGTAGAACATTCCACCCCTCTTTACCCCAGTAACTGATAGATCAGTTTAATTGTTCACCTCCGTTAAGGCCTAGTGACTGATAGATCAGTTCATCAAACGTGTTTCAAATACTCGCCCTTTTGTATCTGCATGATACAAATTTGGAGTAACTGCTAGAGTGCTGTTATTTATTCCATAATATGTGTACAAGTGCTTAAAATGACGCAGCTACAGAAACACCGTAGGAGGGAAGCCCTATGACGTCGCCGGGCCTTACGTAGCCAGGTCACTCTAATAGGTAAAGGGTTAAAATAAACACTGACTGGCATTCTGTTATATTAACTGTCACTCGGCTTTATCCGAGAAGTGATTTCAGAAATGTAGACCTTGTCAGAAATATTTTGGAGAGAGTATCTGGGACATATATTTTTCCGGGCATTTTACAAATATGAAGTGTATATGTATGTGTGCATGAGATGGGCAACACGTTGACAAACCATTAACGATTAGGAAACATGATTACTAACAGCAGTGTCTAGAACAACCCAGCTCTAGACGGCACACTCGTGTTATAGTCTATACTCCTCTCGTGGAAATATCGCACGAATATCGCGTCGCTTTATTAAAGGCATACAATCGCAGATTAAATTGTCGTTTTTTGGACCGAATTGGCGCTAAACATGCAAATATATTTTAACCGCTGTAGGTAACATTCCATTGCAGTTTACATTTCCGGTAAAACCCGAACAATAATTTGGTAATGTAATGTAATATCTCAATTTTCTATAGGCTAATTGACTAAGGGGCACAACTCTAATCATTGAACACGGTCAAAATAATATTTCACGACTACTGGTACCAATAAAGCTATGTAACTATAAATATTAAAAAATAATAAAATATGAATATATTGAACACCAGTGGGATATGCGGAGAACGTAGCTGGTTAACCATTATATACTTGTGTAGACACATCAAATGTACAAACTTTCATGTAAACATAGGTTTGAACATGAATGTGTAAACAAACCCGTGATTGTTTTTCCTTTAGTAAAGAATGCGTATCGCCAGGTGCGTTCGCATGGGCTTGTAGAGCGGACCCAGTGCATCTGACTTGTCAAAACCAGTCAACATAACTTTTGTGTTTACAAACTTAATATAAAAAAAATCCAAAAATATCCGTACGTTTGTTTGACTTGTAATGCATAAATTAGCATTCAGGTATTAAAGGTAAACCAATTCTAAATACCATCATTCCTAAATCCAAGAAAGAAAACAGACACTCTACTGTGCTATTCTTGGTCTCGTACTATTTTTAGAGTTCTCCCATTTTCCCTCGAACTCCAAACGCATGCTGTCCTAGACATAGTTATCTTCTCATTCGAAAGAACATTTTCAGCGAAATGTCAAACGGGCGTTTAAGTTCAGCGAAAATAGACGACCGACGTTTCCTGGTAAGTTGATAAATTAACACACGCATAGCATGTACATTATTTGTATATCATGGTAAAAACAAATTTAAAAAAATATTATGCTGAATAAATGAAACAGCAAATTCGCCCCCAAATATACAAATCCATGAACTTTTATGATATATATTTTATTACAGCAATTACACTCTACATTGTTTTTTGTTTTGCTTCAAGCGATGATCAAACATGCAGGTAACGTTGTGGTTCAGGAAAACACTGTCTAAACTGGGAATATATGACCAGTGTATTGAAGTACAAATTAGGATCTGGTCAAAAGTAGCTATATATGTCTGAAATAGCAAAACCTGGTAAAAATTGACTTATATTTTTAGTTTGTTTAATTTAAATTATTCACACTTTTAAATTAAATAAATTACCTATTTTCATATGTTATTGTCAAAGATGGTACAACATAGAAAGTTGTAACTATTAAAATTATTTTTGCCTGTTATAATTTTTTAAACCAGCATAAACTACACCTCAATGTACTAGTATCTCCATATTCTTTCAAGACACCCTATTCATTTCTAAATTGTTAGTCTACCGCGGCTTCCAGAAATGTTGAAATACGTACAGGCATACATATGTGTGGTTTAAACATATATTTATTCAAAAGAAAATGAATGAAGATAAGCGATTTTCTTTGCATCATGGATGTTCCTGGACGTTCGGTTTTTAATGTAGGCATAATGACATGCGTTTTCGTGACGCCTGCAGAAAGAAAATGTCATTTTTGCACGGAAGGTATCTTTAGTGATATAAACTACATCATGTTGAAGACTACGTATTTATACATGCTGTTACTTGTCATCTCTAGAGAGAAATTGTAAATTTTGAGCCGATGCCGTCGAATATTAGAGGTACTGTATATTATTCACTTCTAATTAGATCTAATGTATATACAAAGTGAACAATCAGTATCGTTGATATCCTAGAATAATTGTAGAATTCATATTTGATGTATTTATTCGAGCTATTCATTACGTTATGCTCTCGCTTTATTATATATAAAGCAAAATTTGGGCGACACATAGGGCATAAGGGGATGTCTTCAAACCCCTAAGAAATTTCGGTTGTAGTCTCACTGATGTTTCTGGAATTTGTTTGCGAATGATCTACCTGGCAAGCCCGTATTATTTATTACAGAACATCTCTCGTTATAACGCGATAAATCCATAAAACACGAATTATCGAAAATAGGTGTCGTTAGAAAACTGGTCCGGACGATATACAAAGAACAAAGAGAAGATAACTCTATTTTAGTTGAGAAAGTGGAGTTTCCGAAGTCTAAAAATAGAACGAGACCAAGAATAGCCCGGTAGATGAACACATATGCCAGCCAATCACATTTGCGAGTTTTAAAATTTGGGTATTTTGCGCGTTGCCATCCTCGTCATTTTTCTCTCTCGTGCACAGAATGATGACATTTAGAATTGGGTTAATTTTAATAACTGAATGCAAATTTATGGATTACTAGTCCACAAACGTACGGATATTTTTGGATTTTTTTGTATATTAACTTTGCAAAATAAAGGTTGTGTTGACTGGTTTTAACAAGTGAGATGCGCTGAGTGATAGACGTCTTGACACACTGACCCATCGAGAGGAAATGTTGAGGTGAATGAAGCGGCCCTACAATCACATGGTCCTACAGACATGAAGAATTGTTCCATAACAAGAGTAGGCAGGATCAAGAAATGATACAAGTAGTATCCTACTGTATGTTTGATATTCAGGTTGGTTTGGATAGTGTATGTGTTCTAACCAGAATAAACATGTATCATAGTGTCGTATTTAACCATTAGAATGTTTTCTTCATTGGAAGCTCAAACGAGTAGTTCTATCAATCCATTTCAATTTTTCAGTTCGACTTTTAGACCAGTGTCATGAGAGACCTAGCTTTCCGACGTTCAACTTAAAAGGCGCGACTACCTGCGTAAATGTTACGCCACATTTGTACGTTTGATGACGTGTTAATCACGTAGGCTTACTCGTTATAATTACGTAGACGTGACGTAATACGCAGGAATTCTCGAGTTCGATGTTCAACGTGGGAAAAGTAAAAGTGTTCTCTCTCTCTCTCCCTCTCCCTCCCTCTCTCTCTCCCTTTCCCTCTCTCTCTCCCTCTCTCCCTATCTCTCTCCCTCTCTCTCCCCCCTCTCTCCCCTCCCTCCCTCTCTCCCTCTCTCTCTCCCCCTCATCTCTCTCTTTCTCTCTCTCTCTCTCTCCTCTCTCTCTTTCT